>ONZH01030065.1:0-19773 GCA_900303285.1 Rhinella marina
GTCGGATGCTTTGCGCTTGTCACAAGAGACGGTGGAGGAAGATACGTCGCTTGATAGCCAGAGCACCCTCCGGTCTGTTTCTCAGCGCGTATCGGAGGAGGGGGTTGAGGATGAGGAGGAAGAGGAGGAGAATGTCGGCGAGACAGTAGAGGGTACCAGTGCTCAGTCCTTAACTCTTGAGCGTGTATGGGCTGAAGAGGAGGACTTGGAGGAGGAGGAAATGGAGAGTCAGGCCAGTGAGGAGAGGAAATTCTTGCGTGTTGGGACTCTGGCGCACATGGCAGACTTCATGTTAGGCTGCCTATCCCATGACCCTCGCGTTAGAAGAATTTTTTCAAACACCGATTACTGGGTGTTCACTCTCCTGGACCCACGGTACAAGCAGAACCTTTCCACTCTCATCCCTGCAGAGGAAAGGAGTATGAGAGTGAATAGATATCAACAGACCCTGGTGCACAAGCTGAAACAATCCTTCCCATCTGATGCCGCTAGCGGCAGAGGGCATGGTTCTGTGGGCCAAGTAGCGGGGGAGAGGAGGCGAGCAGGCAGCTTGTCCAGCACTAACAGGGGAACTCTCTCCAAGGCCTTTGCCAGTTTTATGTCACCCCAGCAAGACACTGTCACCTGTCCCCTTTCTAGGCAGAGTAGGGGGGAGCTGTACAGAAAGATGGTGAGGGAGTACCTAGCTGACCATACCAACGTCCGTAGCGTTCACTCTGCTCCATACAACTACTGGGTTTCAAAGCTGGACATGTGGCCTGAACTGGCACTGTACGCCTTGGAGGTGCTGGTCTGCCCTGCCGCTAGCATGCTGTCAGTTCAGTGCAGCTGGTGGCGTCATCACCGATAAGCGTACAAGCCTGTCAACTGACAGCGCTGACAGGCTGACGCTTATTAAAATGAACAAAGCCTGGATTTCACCGGAATTCGAATCTCCTCCGGGGGAAAGCAGCTAAAGAATAACATTACTTATGTATCCGATTCCTCTTCTCTACTCCTCCTACTCCTCCTCCTCCATGTCGTCTTTGCCTAACGCTGACTAAAAAAACACCATTTTTTAGAGGTCCAACTGGCACTCTTTTACCACAATTTTTCAGGAGGGCCCCCTACAGGCCCTCTCTCCAAACAATTTTTCCGGAGGTCCACCTACAGGCCCTCTCTCCAAACAATTTTTCCGGAGGTCCACCTACAGGCCCTCTCTCTAAACAATTTTTCCGAAGGTCCACCTACAGGCCCTCTCTCCAAACAATTTTTCCGGAGGTCCACCTACAGGCCCTCTCTCCAAACAATTTTTCCGGAGGTCCACCTACAGGCCCTCTCTCCAAACAATTTTTCCGGAGGTCCACCTACAGGCCCTCTCTCCAAACAATTTTTCCGGAGGTCCACCTACAGGCCCTCTCTCCAAACAATTTTTCCGGAGGTCCACCTACAGGCCCTCTCTCCAATTCCAGTTTCCGGTTTTATTTGCGCAAACTGCGTAAATTTTTTTTTGGATAGGTGTGAAAAATAATATTACCTGCGTATCTATATTGCCCAACATTGGGTATGGTAGCAACAAGAAGACCAAACACATGCTGCCCACAGGGTTCCGCAAATTCCTTGTCCACAATGTCAAGGAGCTCGAGGTTCTGTTGATGAGCAACAAGTCCTTCTGTGCAGAAATCGCCCACAACGTCTCCTCAAAGAACCTAAAGACCATTGTGGAGAGAGCGGCACAGCTCGCCATCAAAGTGACGAACCCCAACGCCAGACTGCGCAGCGAAGATAACGAATAAATATCTCTGTGGTTATTTGTGCTAAATAAAAGTTAAATAAACACAAAAAAAAAAATTGATCTGTTCCTGTGCCTGATCCACCCAAGTTGAATCTGTCCCATCATGAGAAATTCCCCCCCAAGGAGTCCCCACTGTAACTTGCTTCCCATACAACTACCTCACCCCCCGACACCTGTGTCTCGCCATTGTCCACCACCTCCTCAGACAACACTGGTAAATCCCCACTGTCAGCACACTGAGACTGCAAAAAGTCTTGCGAATTGGGGCAGAGAATGTTCTGGGGTAGCACATCAGAGAAGGGGTGACTATGGGGTTCCAGGGAGTACGTGACCACATGCAATCTCCATCTAAAACGTCATGCCACACTTGATCGAGCTCATAATTGAAAATTGTACCGGTTGATGCTAAATTTTTAAGTTGGGGTCCTGCGTCGTCATTCTAACTACATCCGGCTGTTGTCACCATCACACACGCTACCCCAGGGGGCACTCCTCTGGCTCTTCCAGCTCAACCTCCTTCCCCTCCTCTGGTTCTTCCAGCTCAACCTCCTTCCCCCCAGCCTTCCCCCCACCTACAGGCCCTCTCTCCAAACAATTTAAGTCTTTTTCCTATCTTTCTCTCTCTCTCCAAACTATTTTTCCGGATAGCTGCCATATACGGTATTAAGCTGAGTAGTATACATAGAACACATACCACACTTGATCTATACTGAACGTCACTTTTAAAAATATGTCATTTTCCTCTCTTTCTCTCATTTGTCTGGGTTGCAATTAAGCAGACAAAGTCTGCCTAATCTAATAGTTTACGTGTAATTGCTCCATACTGCACGTCTTTTTCCTCTCTTTCTCTCTCTCCAAACTATTTTTCCGGATAGGTGCCATATATGGTATTAAACTCAGAAGAATACATACCGTACCGGTTGATGCTACAGTTTTTGCAAATCCATGCAGCTGTTGTCACCACCACACACGCTAGCCCAGGGTGCACTCCTCTGGATCTTCCAGCTCAACCTCCTTCTCCCCAGCCTGCCCCCCACCTACAGGCCCTTTCTCCAAACAATTTACCCGGATAGGGGACGTATTAGATATTATACAGATTTTTGTTTGTTCCTCTTTTAATTGGCTCCTGACCTGTGATAGGCAGAGCATGGACACGTCCCCTTAGCTGCAGTAGAAAAGACACTCCCCTGGCCAGAGCAAGCTCTTTTTCCTTTTCTGTGTTCGAAAAATCCATGAAAGATATGGTCCCAAGATAGGGGGCGTATACGATTTTAAACTGAGAAGAATCGATACCACACATGCCCCACTAGGAGAATTTGGCGTAATGGTGGGATTAGGCAGCCTCAGAGGCATCCATGCATGCTGCCCCTGCTGTTTCCTGTCCATTTCCGTGGTGTTTTCATCATTTTCTGAGGTTTCCAGGTTTTCACCCAGCCTTCCCTAGGCAGAGCCTTGGTCCCCTGCAAAAATGCTCGAGTCTCCCATTGACTTCAATGGGGTTCGTTATTCGAAACGAGCACCCAAGCATCGAGAACAGTTCGACTCGAATAACGAGCACCCGAGCATTTTAGTGCTCGTTCATCTCTAATAATAATGCATAACCCAATACAAAATATATGCCCGATATCAAAGAGGCAACCAAAAAGTTATGTATATGTATTGTATACTCAGGAATATTTTAGAAAATATCCCACAGATGTCATAGCACAAAAAAATATCTTGCTAAGGAAAATCATAAAAAAGGGAAGAAGTTAATACATAAAAGTAAAACTGATAAAAAATGTAAATATATATGCTAGGTTATAAGACTCATATACTAGATCATTAAATAGTTATAATATGCTTTGATAAGGGAATAATGATAGTTTAGACTCTTATAGTATTTTCCTTCAGTGATGTTTCTCCATTGTGTTTATTGGTCTTATTCTATTTTGTCTATTGTGTAAAAGGAATGAATTCTGCTTTGTTAGTCATTTATACCTTTCCACAATATTGCATACATGATCGTACTTATTCAGAACTATGCATATTGTGTAGACTAATAAAGACATTTATTGTATATTATTTATTCTAAACACTGGGTGAAGGTATGGTATGTCTTTTTCTTTTTCTTTTTTCCTTTTTTAGGATTATAAGGAAGAGAAAATGATGAATGAAGAGTGGGAATGGGGGCCTCACGAGGAGGGGAAATCGAGGTGCTGGTAGTACAGTCTGACCTCGATGTCCCATCTATGAAGGGCACCCAACCCAGATCTACAGGAACCCAAATATTTTGATTTCCGCATTGTGGCCTCATAGAATCATAGAGTCAATCTTGAAGGTCCTCCTATATTTAATTGTGGACATATTGGCAATATGATTGCCTCCTCTCCACTGTTTTTGGACTCTTTCAAATGCTACAAAGGTAAGCAGGGAGGGGTCTTTGTTTTGTTAATCTTTGAAATCTTTAGAGACACTGTGCTGTTCAAAACCTTTTTTTATGTTAGTCATGTGTTCCGCTATTCTTTCTTTTTTTTGAAGGGGCGTTTAGTCCTCCCTATGTATTGTTTTTGGTATGGACACTAAACATATAGATTACAACTGTAGAGTCACGTGTTAAACAGTCTTTGTATATAAGTATGAGTTAATCCATGACCTTACTTCAGTTATGGTTATCTTACAGTTATTGCAGCGACCACATTTGTAAAAGACATTCAGGGTTCGCCAGTTAGTTGTCTTCGATTTAACCTTCTTTTTATAGAAACATAGAAGATTGACGGCAAAAAAAGACCACCTGGTCCATCTAGTTTGCCCTTTTATTATTCCTTTATTTTTATCTTAGGATAGATGTTTATCCCAGTCATGTTTAAATTCAGTTACTGTGGATTTATCAACCACCTCTGCTGGAAGTGTGTTCCAAGCTTCTACTACTCTTTCAGTGAAATAATATTTTCTAATGTTGTTCTTGATTTTTCCCCCAACTAACCTCAGATTGTGCCCCCTTGTTCTTGTATTCAGTTTCTTATTAATAACCCTTCCCTCCTGAACTTTATTCAGTCCTTTAACATATTTAAAGGTTTCAATCATGTCCCCCCCTTTCTCTTCTTTCCTCCAGACTATACATATTAAGAACTCTGAGTCTTTCTTGATAAGTTCTATGCTTTAGACCTTTTTAGACCATTTTTGTAGCTCTTCTTTGGACCCGTTCTATTTTTGATTGAGGAAACTACTTTCAGGCCTTGTTTAGTGCTTTTGTATATGTAATTAAAGGTGCTTTGGTTAATAATGACCCAATGCTTTTGTCCTTCATTAGAAGGTGCCAATGTTTCCTAATTATTTTCTCAATGGTTTATTATTGTGAATGGAATGGTAACATCATCTGGATCTTTTCATCATTTATTGTATATTTTTTCAGTCATTTCAAAAAATTTGTTTCTGTCCATATCCCTGACTTTGTTAAGCGAGGATTCTATTACTTTCTTAGGGTATTTCTTTATGGTAAACTGGTCTGTCAGCGTGGTGGCTTCTTCTTCGAACTGATCTATGGTTGAGCAATTTTGTTTCAGTCTCCTGAATTGGCTAGTAGGTATATTGAGTAGCCACCTAAGTAGGTGTCAACTAGAAAAAAGAATGTACTGATTTTTGAAAAGTGTTGCAGACTAATTTATCTTTTTGAACTTTTATACACAAATCTAAAATTTCTATTTTTGTGTGACTAATATTGGTGGTAAACGTAAGGTTATAGTTGTTTATATTGATATTATCCAAGAAATTGTCTAATTGTTCTTTTGAATCTTGCCAGATGAAGATGATGTCATCTATATATCTCTGCCATAGCAACAGACTCTTCAAATGTATAAAGAAAACAGACAGCACTCCATTTCTTTAGTTATGAAGGTGAGTATTTTATTTTATTTTCAGCCGTGCATTATGCACAAAACATGGCAACGTTTCGGGCATATATTGCCCTTCCTCAGGCTATTGTGCATAAAAAATAACAAAGGAGAAAAAACAAGTGAAAACAAAAGTCATAAAACAACATTTTACAAAGACAGTAAATGTACTACATATTCGAATGAATTCCAGTATACACTGATAACGTTATTTCTGTTGGCCGTGTAAATACATATAATCGTAGAAACATGTAAGTAGCATAATTGTAAAGCTACCAGACAGCCGTTTTCATGTCCCATAAGAAAGTGGGGGACCACTGAAAAAAATCATGGATGCGGAAACCATGGAAGATTAAACGTAGGAGACTGGTGTCAATGCGTGGGTCAAGCATTGAGACCAGCCAAAGGTCCAGTTTAAATATGGGGCTGAAAATACGCACATATACAATAAGGCATCATAAATGGCAAAGTGAAAGCTGTGAGTCCACATATAGCCTAATACATCTATGGGTCCACATATAGGTATGTAATGGTGACAAAGCATGAGTGGGGATTTGTCATACTATAAGAAGAATTATACCATACTGGTTAGCAGGATGGCCGAATACAATTGCTGTTATACAAGGCCAAAACTACATACTGCTATAAGAAGGGTATAAGAGCATAAGGTATAGATAGACCTAAAGGCATCATGTTTGTTGTAAAGAAGCAGCTCAGTAAATAGCTTACTCAGTTAGCTTGTGGAGGAAGCGTGTGGATCGGCCGTAGTGTCAGGGAGGTAAATGGTGGAGTTTAAATAGGACGCTCCAACTAACGCGCGTCCAGCGCGCCGGAAATGTAAGGAGGAGGCGGGGCAGGCTACATGCCGGAGGATACAGGCTGAGCCTGTGCTGTAGCCGGAGGTGGTGTAAGGCTACGCGTCAGCCTGCGCAGTGAATCTAGGAGGATGTGGGTAACCTGACCAGGGGAGGCGCATGCGCACTTGAGTATAATCCCTCGGGCGCCATGTTTGAAAAGGGCAGATTGCCAAGGACTTATGGGTTATAGTAAATATGGTGAAAAAGGTGCCCTGAGCTAGTATCCCAGTATTGTATAAGGCAATGGATGCTGGTGAGGGTATTATATATTTGTCTATACAGGGGAAATGTACAAGAGTGCTTGCGCTTTATGTATGAGGGTGTCCAGCGTTTTGTTGAACAGGGGTATGCGACCCTTGCTTAGTTAGAGATAGATAACTAAGAATAATTAGTAGTGGATGACAATGATAAGAGGTGGTAAAACATAGCTGACCTAATGTGTCAAACAAGACATAATACCTAATTGTAAGGAGGCAACTACATAGTAAAGAAACCATGAAGATGTACATATATGTGAGCTATGGTGTATTAAACAAACCCATTATTGTGGACCAAAATGCGGGACTCATTTTCTATAATATGGAGTGGAATCACGAAAGGCTATGAGACGACAGAAGCCCTGTAAACAAAGGAGTGGACAGGTTAGTGGCTATTCAAAGACACCAGAACATGTATCAGTGAAGACATGCATCATTCTAGACAATAATCTTTATTTAGACCCGCCGGTTGTAGGGTATTAAGACGCTTAATCCACACCATCTCTCTCTCTCTTAGTAATTGTTCCCGATCACCACCTCTTCTAAGTGGTGGGACCCAGTCAATCACTTGGAATCTTAACTGGCTGATAGCGTGTCTGTGTGCGGCAAAATGTTCAACCAGGGGAGCATCAGTTTTCTTTGTTCTAATATTTGATTTGTGTTGACATATTCTATCTTTGATCCGTTGGGTTGTTTCACCCACATACCCTAATCCACAAGGGCATTTGATCAGATAGATAACATAGTTGGATAAACACGAGTAGTGGCCATTGATGTGGAAGGTTTTACCGCTATTGGGGTGGGTGAAAGTAGGGCCCTTTGTGATATTTCCACATTGGGCGCATTTAAGGCATGGATACGTGCCCTTATTTGCGGAGCCCATAATGGTGGTTTGTGTTGTAGTTTGTTTTCGGGACCCTATATCTGAAGTCACGAGTGTGTCCCTTATTTTTTTTGCCCTTTTGTATGACATCAATGGCGTATGAGGGAAGATGTTGGGAAAGTTGTTCTTTAGGATGTGCCAGTGCCTATAGATGATATTGCGGATATTCTTGCTTTGGTGTGAGTAAGTGGTAACACATGGAATGTGGTTATGTTGTTTAGTAAGCTCAGCCTTTTTAGGGGTTATCCCTGGGAAGTTGTTGTACCTAAGTGTTTGGAAAGAATCTTCTCAGGGAATCCTCTCTCAATGAATTTTTCAGACATCTCACTAAGCCTAGTGTGCACACTATCAGTCTCTGAGACGATGCGTTTCACTCTCATCAGCTGGGAGAGAGGTAGTGACCTGACAAGGCCTGGTGGGTGATGACTTTCAAACCTAAGAAGGCTATTTTTGTCCGTTGGTTTGTGGTAAATGTCTGTGGTTAATGTGTTGTTCCTTACCTTCAGCCAGACATCTAGGAAAGCGATTTCTGTGTGACTGTACTCTAGGGAGAGAGAGATGGTCGGGATAGCGGTATTTATGGCTTTGTGGAAGCTGATCAAATCGGTTTCGGATCCCTGCCAAACACAGAACACATCATC
Source organism: Rhinella marina (assembly GCA_900303285.1). Lineage (NCBI taxonomy): Eukaryota > Metazoa > Chordata > Amphibia > Anura > Bufonidae > Rhinella > Rhinella marina. Next base: position 8,285 of record ONZH01030065.1, read on the forward strand.
AATATAGCGAACCCAGAGTCACACATTTTCAATAAATAGGGGATGTGAGTATACCACTTTCTCCTCATAAAAGTTCATGTACAATACCGCGAAAGTTAGCGCCACATTACAGCCCATCGCGGTCCCTGAGACTAGAAGGTAGAATTCATCCTCAAATAGAAAATAATTCCTCTTTAGGACAAAAGACAATAAGTCTGAAATTAAGTTAATTTCACCACTGGAAAATTTTTTGTACCTTTCCATGGCTACTTTAACACACGCAATGCCTTCATCTGTGGGAATGTTAGTACATAGACTGGTTACGTCCATAATTACTAGAAGGCATTCGTTCCAGTCCGCTTGGATTCCTTGAATTTTATTCAACAAGTCCGTAGTATCCTTCAGAAAGGTTTGCCGTCCTGTGCGTATGGCCTCAGGGGGCAGTCTAACATTTTGGAGACCGGTTGAAACAGTGAGTCACATCCTGAGACTATCGGTCTGCCAGGGGTGTTGTCTAGGCTTTTATGTACTTTTGGTAATGTATAGATTACTGGAATACGGGGAGCACTTAGGAGTAAGGAAGGTAGCCAGCTTTTTATTAATGATGCCGTCTTTAAGGGCAGTTTCTATAATCCCTATAAGTTTCTTAGTGAAGTCACCTGTAGGGTCGTAATTGAGGGGTATGTATGTATGACGGTCATCTAACTGGCGTAATATTTCTTTCCTGTATCCATCTTTGTCCATGACCACAATCCCTGAGCCCTTATCTGCTGGCTTAATAATGATATCTGTATTCTGTTTCAGAACTCTGAAAGTACAACAACTTCCCAGGGATAACCTATTGACCCCTAAAAAGGCTGAGCTTACTAAACAACATAACCGCATTCCATGTGTTACCACTTACTCACACCAAAGCAAGAATATCCACAATATCATCTATAGGCACTGGCACATCCTAAAGAACAACTTTCCCAACATCTTCCCTCATACGCCATTGATGTCATACAAAAGGGTAAAAAAAATAAGGGACACACTCGTGACTTCAGATATAGGGTCCCGAAAACAAACTACAACACAAACCACCATTATGGGCTCCGCAAATAAGGGCACGTATCCATGCCTTACATGCGCCCAATGTGGAAATATCACAAAGGGCCCTACTTTCACCCACCCCACTACCGGTAAAACCTTCCACATCAATGGCCACTACTCGTGTTTATCCAACTATGTTATCTATCTGATCAAATGCTCTTGTGGATTAGGGTATGTGGGTGAAACAACCCAACGGATCAAAGATAGAATATGTGTCAACACAAATCAAATATTAGAACAAAGAAAACTGATGCTCCCCTGGTTGAACATTTTGTCACACACAGACACGCTATCAGCCAGTTAAGATTCCAAGTGATTGACTGGGTCCCACCACTTAGAAGAGGTGGTGATCGGGAACAATTACTAAGAGAGAGAAAGATGGCGTGGATTAAGCGTCTTAATACCCTACAACCTGCGGGTCTAAATAAAGATTATTGTCTAGAATGATTCATGTCTTCACTGATACATGTTCTGGTGTCTTTGAATAGCCACTAATCTGTCCACTCCTTTGTTTACAGGGCCTCTGTCGTCTCATAGCCTTTCGTGATTCCACTCCATATTATAGAAATTGAGTCCCGCATTTTGGTCTACAATAATGGGTTTGTTTAATACACCATAGCTCACATATATGTACATCTTCATGGTTTCTTTACTATGTACTTGCCTCCTTACTATTAGGGTATTATGTCTTGTTTGACACATTAGGTCAGCTATGTTGTACCACCTCTTATCATTGTCATCCACTACTAATTATTCTTAGTTATCTATCTCCAACTAGCAAGGGTCGCATACCCCTGTTCAACAAAACGCTGGACACCCTCATACATAAAGCGCAAGCACCCTTGTACATTTCCCCTGTATAGACAGATATATAATACCCTCACCAGCATCCATTGCCTTATACAATACTGGGATACTAGCTCAGGGCACCTTTTTCACCATATTTACTATAACCCATAAGTCCTTGGCAATCTGCCCTTTTCAAACATGGCGCCCGAGGGATTATACTCAAGTGCGCATGCACCTCCCCTGGTCAGGTCTTGCGGGATCACACAGTGGCCGCTCACAGCGCCGGAGGTGACGGGATGGGGATGGGGCGGGCCTGTTGTGTAGTGCAGTGCGTAGCGCTGTGCACTGGCGTTGCGCTGCTGCCTAAAACAGAGAGGGCCCGGGGCCGACTGTCAATTAGAAGCACTTGCGGGCCCCAGGCCCCTCCCCCGCTGGGCCCGGTCGCGATCGTTACACCCCTGGCTCAGCCTGTATCCTCCGGCATGTAGCCTGGTCCGCCTCCTCCTTACATTTCCGGCGCGCTGGACGCACATTAGTTGGAGCGTCCTATTTAAACTCCACCATTTACCCCCTGACACTACGGCTGATCCACACGCTGCCTCCACAAGCTAACTGTGTAAGCTATTTACTGAGCTGCTTCTTTACAACAAACATGATGCCTTTAGGTCTATCTATACCTTATGCTCTTATACCCTTCTTATAGCAGTATGTAGTTTTGGCCTTGTATAACAGCAATTGTATTCGGCCATCCTGCTAACCAGTATGGTATAATTCTTCTTATAGTATGACAAATCCCCACTCATGCTTTGTCACCATTACATACCTATATGTGGACCCATAGATGTATTAGGCTATATGTGGACTCACAGCTTTCACTTTGCCATTTATGATGCCTTATTGTATATGTGCGTATTTTCAGCCCCATATTTAAACTGGACCTTTGGCTGGTCTCAATGCTTGACCCACACATTGACACCAGTCTCCTACGTTTAATCTTCCATGGTTTCCGCATCCATGATTTTTTTCAGTGGTCCCCCACTTTCTTATGGGACATGAAAACGGCTGTCTAGTAGCTTTACAATTATGCTACTTACATGTTTCTACGATTATATGTATTTACACGGCCAACAGAAATAACGTTATCAGTGTATACTGGAATTCATTCGAATATGTAGTACATTTACTGTCTTTGTAAAATGTTGTTTTATGACTTTTGTTTTCACTTGTTTTTTCTCCTTTGTTATTTTTTATGCACAATAGCCTGAGGAAGGGCAATATATGCCCGAAACGTTGCCATGTTTTGTGCATAATGCACGGCTGAAAATAAGATTAAATACTCACCTTCATAACTAAAGAAATGGAGTGCTGTCTGTTTTCTATATACATTTGAAGTTTGACCCTGAGGTGAAGCAGGCACTATTTACAGACGTGCACCCCGGTAGTGCCTTAATTTGGATGAGTGCTGTGACCCCCTTGTTGCTGATAGCAACAGACTCTCTCACAGCTTAGACTTGATGGTCTCTTGTTCCTAATGTGCCATAAAAATATTGGCATAGCTGGGGGTGAATCTGGTGCCCATGGGGGTTCCTCTATGTTGTACATAGTATTCCGACTCATATAAGTAGTAATTATGTGTCAAGATGTATTGTATGCCCTCTGTCACAAATTGTATCTGTCTCTCACATAATGTCCTACTGTTTATAAGATATTCCCTAACCGCTTGAGTCCCTTGTTCGTGATCGATACTGGTGTTCAGTGAATTCACATCCATTGTACCTAAAAACCAATGTGGTTGGAACTCTAATTTCTCTAGTGTAGATATAATGTCAGTAGTGTCCTTAATATACGATGGAATTTTCTTTACTGATGGTTGTAATATCCTGTCGATGTACAGATGTAGCAGCGCTAGCGATCACTGTTTTCGCATAGCGTTGCTAACGAATCGCGACTTCTCCTCTTTCACTACTTTCACTCGCAGTAAAAGTACGCTAATTAGGTGAATTTGTATGCATGAGCATACAATGCATAGCATTAGCATACAAATGCGTACGCATTAGCGTACAATGCATAGCATTAGCATACAAATTCGTACGCATTAGCGTACAATGCGTAACATTAGCGTACAAATCATCAGATGCGTAATTTACAATGTTTTTCTGCGCTCACGCGATTCTCTTGTGATTGCTAGCGCTGCTACATCTGTATTGTGATAAATTAGATGAAATTGAACCGATTACTGGAGGATTAGATGGATTTTTATGAATTTTCGGTAAACAACAGAATACGGGTAATCTTTTTTTCGGTGGAGGTTATGAATCTATATTTTCTTTCTAATAGAATCCCTTCTTTGTATCCTGAATAGCAATATTCCATTAGGTCTTTGTGGTAAATCTCTGTTGGGTCATATCTCAACTTTCTGTATGTTAGTTAATCCGACAGTTGTCTCCTGCATTCTTTATCATAGTCGCTTGTATTTAGAATCACTATGGCCCCTCCCTTGTCGGCTGGCCGTATCACTATGGTTTCAAGGGATTGTAGTTATTTTATTGCTGTTATTTCTTTTTTCATTAAATTATAACTCATCTGAGGCTACTTTCACACTAGCGTTTTAAAATTCCGGTATTGAGTTCCGTCATAGGGGCTCAATACCGGAATAAAACGCTTCAGTTTTGTCCCCATTCATTGTCAATGGGGACAAAACTGAACTGAAGACAACGGAATGCTCCTGAAAGCATTCCGTTCCGTCTTCAGACCGGAGAACAAACCGCAGCATGCTGCGGTTTGCTCTCCGGTCCAGGCATCCGCACCAAGACGGATCCGGAATGACCCCCAATGCAAGTCAATGGGGGTGGATCCGTCTGGTGTGACCATAATGGTAACCGGATCCGCCCTCCATTGACTTTCAGTGGAGTCCATTACGGATCCAGCTACACATAGACACATACAGACACAGACATACACATAAACATAAACATACACACACATATAGACATACAAACACACATACATACTTACATGCACCCCGGCAGGTCTTCGGAGCGTCAGAGGGACAGGACGGCGCGCACAGATGACGATTCCACCAGGCGCCCAGCAGAGGGTGCTGTGGGGAACCGTGACCTGTGTGAGCCGTCCTGTCCCTCTGACGCTCCGAAGACCTGCCGGGGTGCATGTAAGTATGTATGTAAGTGTGTTTGTTTGTCTATATGTGTGTGTATGTTTATGTGTATGTATGTACTGTGTGACATGTGTGGGGCCGGAGCGCGGTTCCGGCTCCACACATGTCACTGCGGCAGGCCTGATCCGGCAGCACCCTTCACCTGCCGGATCAGGCCTGCCGCCAGTGTGAAAGTAGCCTGACCTGTTTTTATCTTTGGAATGTCAAATTAAACACATTTACGGAAAGCTGCGTTCTTCTGACTTATCTTGTCTTGGGTACTTTTTAGATTTTTCTTTTAAGTCAGTATGGACATATGCTGAGGCATTTTCTGTTTCTCGCATTATTGGATTTTTTAGGTAGTTTTTCTTTAAGCAAAGCTTCCTAATGAACTTCTCTACTCCGATGTATGTATTAAATTTACATACAATGCAACGGCACACTACCAACTAGATAAAGCACAAAATAATATAGTGGTATAGAGGTATTCTGAAGCTAATGCTATGCTTGTTTAGTAAATTAGAGATTCTTGGCAAATATATTTTGTACAAAATTATCTGAGCCCGTCCACCAAATCGTCAAGGTGATCTCTGTAGGACGGGAACCTAACACTATTTCCTACCTGTTATGTGCCAACCTTGGCTTCCGTATAATCATGGAGTGTTGGTTCCACATGCATGCTGGATCCACTCGGCCTTTTGCCATTTCTGGTGCTTCAAAGGCCTCCACTAATTCAGGGATGCAGGTGCCAACATGCATGCCGAGTCCACTCGGCTTTATAGTTACACTAATTAAAATCAACCTATGGGGCAGATGGGCTAGTCAGGAGTGCATGACCAAATGGAGTAGCCACACCTCCAGTACAAACTTACAAAGAAAAAAAGGGGATTCAGTCAGCACATCCCAGTGTGCAGGTGCACGTTGCTATGGCTAAATGCACAAGGAAAGGAAAATATACAATGCAACGGCACACTGCCAATCAGATAAAGCACAAAATTCCATAGTGATATGAGGTATTCTGAAGCTAATGCTATGCTTGTTTAGTAAATTAGAGATTCTTGGCAAATATATTTTGTACAAAATTATCTGAGCCCGTCCAGTAAATCGTCAAGGTGATCTCTGTAGGACGGGAACCTAACACTATTTCCTACCTGTTATGTTTCAACCTTGGCTTCCGTATAATCATGGGGTGTTGGTTCCACATGCATTCTGGATCCACTCTGCCTTTTGTAGTATTTCTTTAAGCAAAGTTTCCTAATGAACTTCTCTACTCCGATGTATGTATTAAATTTGTCAATCTTGTTTGAAGGTGCAAATTTTAGACCTTTATTTAAAAGATTGATTTGTGGGTTTGTTAGGTCAATATTGCTTAAATTAACTACAGTGTTGTCCTCTACCGTCTTCTGTAGTGTCTTGTCGTGCTGGATCTTCTGCTGTCCCCTTTGTGTCTTCTTCCGTGATAGTGTGTTTGTGTTCAAGTCTGTGGTCTGGTTATCTGATTTGTTCTCCCTTTGGTCTTCTGATTGTTGGTAATATCGATAATTTGGATTTAATCTGTATCTTAGTGATTTATCTCTAAATGGGTTCATGTGCTGTTGTGACAATATTTTAAGTTGTACTCATGTGTTAAGAGTTGTGCTCTTCTGTATCTTTTTTCTTGGGATTGTGAGGGTTTTCGATATGATCTTAATTTGTGATGTGGCGGAGTCTGGTCTAAAAAAATGGGGCTCAATTAGTGGTTCAAATCTATTTGTGGTTGCAGTTGTATAGTGGAATGGTGTATCAAAATTCTCTTTAACCCTTAGACTCCCTATCTGTGTTGTGTCGTTTATCATATTCCTAGTGTCTTCTCTGTGTTTGGGTAACTCTATTTCCATTTGTCTTCTCCATTTAAATTTCTTCATTTTTTTTAAATAATTTCCCTTTCTAGCGTGTCTAGACTTTTACAAATTCTATCTTGCCATCTTTTAGTTTCTTCGTTTTGGAGTATTGTATCTATTATGTCTTTAAGGTTATTAATCTGTCTTATGATGTCTTCCAATATCAGTGTACTTCAGTAGTATAGAATACATGCTAGTCAACAAAGTGACAGGTGCCCCGCCCATCAGTTTAGACCCCGCCCCTAGCTTCAAAAACGCTAGTCATCAAAGTGACAGGTGCCCCGCCCATCAGTTTAGACCCCACCCCTAGCTGCTAAAACCCTAGTCATCAAAGTGACAGGTCCCCACGCCCATCAGTTTAGAACCCGCCCCTAGATGCCAAATCCCCAGTCGTCAACATCCTCTTGTGACAGGTCCCCACGCCCCCTTGGCTCCCCCACGCCCCCCTTGTTTCCAAACCAACTTCCCCTGTGTCCTCTTATTAGAGGGCTCCTCCAGCCATCACCCCTCTCAAACCTTATATAAATGTATTAAAATATTATTAATCTCTTTAAAAATTATTAAAAATCATAAAATATTATAAATCTCTTTAAAATTTATTAAAAATCATAAAATATTATAAATCTCTTTAAAATGTATTCAAAATCATATTAATCTCTTTTATTAATCTAATTACATCTATTGTCTCTTAGTATGCTAATTATTTTATGATACGCGTCTCATACTACGTACACCATACAGCTACATAGGGGTAAAATGTCTTGGCATGTCTAAAGTACAGCTTACGTTATATTATGGCAGATGCTTGCTGGGACCTGTCTAGAGTGACCCCCTCACACTCAGCACACACCCTTAATGTCGTTATACAAAAAAAAAAAAAACGCAGAGTTTTAAAAGTTTATTGAGGAGATAAGCAAAGTACAGAAATGCTACGATGTTACAATCTCTTAATAATATAAAAATGAGTTTCTGTCTGTCTGTCTGTTCTCTATGCGCGACCAAACTACTGGACCGATTTTCACCAAATTCGGCACACAGGTACATCAGGTGTCCGGGAAGGTTTTAGACCAGGTCTCATCTCTCTAGGACATAACGTTCCTGAGATATTCCCAAAATATGATCTCCATTAGCCAACATTACAACTGGGAGCTTTGGTTTTAAACTCCAACTGCCATTCTCTGCAAAGACACACACGGGAGAGCAGGTTTCCATAACAACCAGGTAATTATCAGCAGCTGAGGATCTCATCCTTTTCACTGACACTGTTAAAGGTATTCCGGTTACCATAAATATAACTTTTTTTCTATTACTACAGTTCAGTAGTAATAAAAGATGTTTCCTCCACTGCTGCCTATTGCGTAGCCTCATAAATAAGCATGGTATTGACCTTTAATTCAGGCCACCCTAAAAGAAGTACTTAAAACCCCCGCCCCAGGTCTCCCTAAGCCACACCCCCAACTCTGTCAGGCCACACCCCCTTTCACTCCGCAGCCAACAAAGATTGAAAAAATAAAGGTAAAAATCAACTTCTGTCAGCTGCAGGTATGGGTGGGAGGTTGACTTTCTTTCTGCAACAACACACACAAACATTAACCCCTTCAACCCCGGGTCTGTTTTCACCTTCCTGACCGGGCCATTTTTTGCAAATCTGACATGTGTCACTTTATGTGGTAATAACTTTGGAACGCTTTTACTTATCCAGGCCATTCTGAGATTGTTTTCTTGTGACACATTGTACTTCATGACAGTCATAAATTTGAGTCAATATATTTCACCCTTATTTATAAAAAAATCCCAAATTTACCAAAAATTTGGAAAAATTTCCAAATTTCCAAATTTCAATTTCTCTACTTTCAAAATACACAGTAATACATCCAAAAATAGTTATTATTTTACATTCCCCTTATGTCTACTTTATGTTGGCATCATTTTGTAAATGTAATTTTACTTTTTTAGGACGTTAGAGGGTTTAGAAGTTTAGAAGCCATTTTTTAAATTTTCACCAAATTTTCCAAAACCATTTTTTTAAGCACCAATTCAGATATAAAGTAATTTTGAGGGCTTACATAATGAAACCCCCCATAAATGACCCCATTTTAGAAACTACACCCCTCAAGTTATAAAAAACTGCTGTTACAAACTTTGTTAACCCTTCAGGTGTTCCACAAGAATTAAAGGAAAATGGAGGTGAAATTTCAAAATTTCACTTTTTGGTAGATTATTCATGTTAATAATTTTTTTCTTGCAACACAGCAAGGGTTAACCGCAAACTAAACCTCAATATACATTACTCTGATTCTGCAGTTTACAGAAATACACCATATGTGGTGGTAAACGTCTCTATGGGTTTGTGGCAGTGGTCAGAAGGAAAGGAGCGCCATACGGATTTTGGAGGCAGATTTTGCTAGAATAGTTTTTAGGCACCATTTTGTAATTGAGAGACCCTGACGTAGCCCTTCAGTGGAAACCCTCATAAAGTGACCCCATTTTGGAAACTACACCCTTCAAAGAATATATTAAGGGGGGTTCTGGCCACTTTGACCCCCTAAGCGTTTTACGGAATGTGGAAACACTAGGCTGTGAAAATGAAAAGTTTCATTTCTTCCAATAAAATGTTGCTTTAGCCCCAAATTTTTCATTTTCACAAGGGGTAACAGGAGAAAAGCACCCCATAATTTGTTACCCATTTTCTCCTGAATACGGCAACACCCCATATGTGGTGGTAAACTGCTGTGGGGGCACATGGCAGGACTCAAAACAGAAGCCGTGCCATATGGATTTTGCAGAACAGATTTTGATGGATTGGTTTGCGGGTGCCGTTGATTTTTAACTTTTTGAGTTATTGTCTTATGTGGGGGCTCATTTTTTGCGGGACAAGATGACGGTTTGATTGGTACCATTTTGGGGTACATAAGACTTTTCGATCGCTTTGTATTACAGCTTTTGTGAGTCAAGGTGAAAAAAAATAGCAGTTTTGGCATGGTTTTTAAAAAATTTTTTTTACAACATTCACCTGGGGGGCTATCTCATGAAATATTTTTATAGAGCAGGTTGTTACGGACGCGACGATACCCAATATGTCTAACTTTTTATTTTTGGAAAGTTTTACACATTGGATGCATTTTAGAACAGAATAAAATCTTTTTTTGTGTTGCCATTTTCAAAGAGCCATATTTTTTTAGTTTCAGGCGATTGTCTCAGGTAGGTATCGTTTTTGCAGGACAAGATGACGGTTTGATTGGTACCATTTGGGGTAAATACACCTTTTTGATCGCCTGCTATTACACTTTTTGTGTGGCAAGAGGGGGAAAAAAAATGATTGTTTTGGCATAGTTTTTTTTTTTTTTTTTGCAGCATTCACCCGGGGGGCCATCTCATGTAATATTTTATAGAGCAGGTTGTTACGGACGCGAGATACCCAATATGTCTAACTTTTTTATTTTTGGATAGTTTTACACATTAGATTTATTTTTTGAACAGAATAAAATCTTTATTTTGTGTTGCCATTTTCAAAGAGCCATATTTTTTTCAGTTTTCAGGCGATTGTCTCAGGTAGGGTATCGTTTTTGCAGGACAAGATGATGGTTTGATTGGTACCATTTTGGGGTAAATATGCCTTTTTGATCGCCTGCTATTACACTTTTTGTGAGACAAAAAGGAAAAAAATGTCTGTTTTGGCTTAGTTTTTAAAAAATTTTTTTTACAGCATTCGCCTGGGGGGTCATCTCATGCAATATTTTTATAGAGCAGGTTGTTACGGACGCGAGGATACCCAATATGTCTAACTTTTTTATTTTTGGATAGTTTTACACATTAGATTTATTTTTTGAACAAAATAAAATACTTTTTGTGTTGCCATTTTCTGAGAGCCATATTTTTTTTATTTTTCAGGCGATTGTCTTAGGTAGGGTCTCATTTTTTGCGGGACAAGATGACTGTTTGATTGGCACCATTTTGGGGTACATACGCTTTTTTGATCACCTGCTATTACACTTTTTGTAAGGGAAGGTGACCAAAAAATGCCTGTTTTGGCACAGTTTTTTTTTTTTTTTTACGGCGTGCACCTGACGGGGTGGATTATGTGCTATTTTTATAGAGCCGGTCGATACGGACGCGGCGATACCTAATATGTCTATTTTCTTTTTTTTTCACTATTTTTTTTACATTTTTTTATATTATTTTGTAAAAATGACGTTTTTTTTGGGGGGGGGAACTTGAACCTTTTTTTGTAAAACTTTATTTTTTTCACTTTTTTTTAACTTTCTTATTTTACATTTTATTTCACTTTTGGGGGTCTGATCCCTTACAATGCATTACAATACTTCTGTATTGTAATGCATTGGCTGGAAGTGTATTACTCAATGTAATACACTTCCAGCACACTGCTGTGAGATCCAGGGGGCTGGATCTCACAGGCTTCCGTAGATAGCAGCCGGATGCCTAAGGAAGGCATCCGGCTGCTATCTCAGCCATCGGGTCCCGTCACAGCAGCGCGGGGACCCGATGGAAACCCCTTCCACCGATGTCCGACGCGGCATATGAAGGGTTAATGCACCGGCATCGGTGCTTTTACCGATGCTGGTGCATACATCAGG
>ONZH01030066.1:0-97986 GCA_900303285.1 Rhinella marina
ATTATTTGGTGCAATTTGGACCTTAAAATATCTATAATCTGATGATTTATTTGTTAATATTATATGGAACATTGAAGCGCAAGAAAAAAAAAAAGGCCACAGGGGCTCCAGTAATTATGATTTGGGCGGAGTTAGAGGCGTGGCCTAGTATAAAAAAAACTGCCGTGATGTGCGCCGCACACATTGTCCCTCTTTGCAATTTTCAAAAGTTGGGAGGTATGCAGTACCCACTACACATTGCTTCATCTTCACACCACAGCAGGCGGTAAGTCATTGCTAGGCTACTAAAACAAGGGCTATATACATTTGTGATAATAGGACCTATTCCTGGTCAACTATGGGGCATGGAGTAACTGTACCATAGGAAGAGTTGTCCAGCTGTCAGACAGGTGCTACTGCTGATGTTTCTGAGAGGCAACCTGGGAGACTAGATACAAATCAAAGTTATTCCGAAAGATAAAGCCTGGATTGGGGGTCCCTCTCCTGGACAGGTTGGAGAACTGAATTAACAAATAGGTTTCACATGTCAGTCTTAGTAAAAAGCCCGCTGTGAAGGAATCAACCAATTTATTAAGAGGGGAAGGGTTCATAATAAATTTCTCACATCTGTGAGGCCTGTGCACCATAACCTGAAACCTAATCTACCTACTAGCTGGCGTAGGTCTCAGTTGTAATTGTGTCACTTTTCTGGCATTAATTACATTAAATGTGCCAGTATTTGTGGCCCCATTACCCTTCCTCTAAGTTTCGTCCACTTTTTTTTAATTGACAAGAGCAGTGTAAAACGTTAAAAGTTGCAAAATACTTTTTGTATAAATTTTGTGACTTTATACACCAAAAAATGTTTGCAAAGCCTTTGTAACTGGCTTTTAGTTATTTGCTAGCCATAGACGGTGAAGCTTGTGCTGTTATTGATGAGGAATTTTGCACCTAGATTGAAGATTCTTATTGAATCCCTTTTTCTGGGTGGGGTTTATTGGCCTTTGGTTTAACAATATGCTTCCAAGCTTCCTAAAACCTAGTGGTTGTGATAGGACTGATTTTACTGCTCTTATTTTCTTGTAAATTATTAATATGTTATGTCTCGTTGCAGTAAAGCCATGGATAGGTCTATTTCGTAGGAAGGATGACATCACAGCTACAGAGACCGACCGTCTGATAGCCCAGCTTGACTGCCCATCTCTCCTGAAGACCCCTCAGCTTTTTGAGAGTTGGGTGAAGGACATCGTCTCTGAAGGGGATCCCAGAGATGCACCCAAGCAGTTTGAGTGTCACTTCTATAACAACATCCAGTGCCCTAAGCATTGGGATGAGTTGGGATGCACCTCTGGATGGCTGTGATCATCATATTAGTTAGATAGTGTGTGTGTTTGTGTATGTATTTGATTCTGTCTGTGTGTTTGCGTGTGTGTATGTTTGTGTGTGCGTGTGTGTTTGTGTGTGTTTGTGCTTGTATGTGTGTGAATGTGTGTGCGCGTGTGAGTACGTTTATATGTTTGAGCGTATATGTGAATGTATGTGTGTATGTATTGGCAAATAAGCCAATAATAATGTGTGAATGTTTAGATGAAATGGCCACTATGAGGCAGCCATGAATGGATGCCTCACATCCCATGAACTCTGCAGCTTATCTATACACTTCATGAAGTACGGGCTGTCTAAGGGGCCATTTCTGGGTAGGTAGGTCAGATAGTTAGTTAGCAAATAAATGGGAAATACACATATGTAAGAAAAGGAAATGAAAAATAAAAATAAATCAATTAATTTAACCACCTTGTCTATTCTTAATATCCTTTTGATTCATTCTTAAACATATATTATAAAATAGATTCTACTGTACTTAAAGGGGTTGTGTCATCTCATACACTGGGGGCATATCGCTAGCACTCAGCTATTTTTGTCAGACCCCTAGAAATGAATGGAGGGCGGCCACACATCCTTGGTGCGGGCTCCTTCACTTTGCGGTCTCAGTTCTAAAGAGAGGTGCAGGCAGGCCCACAGGGGTACAGGTGATTCCGGGTAGGCCCCTGAGCAAGGTGGGCCCCTAATCTCCCACATGACACAGTAGACTTACTGCACTACATACATATATTCAATGTTCAGCACCTCAACCAGCCTATGTTCATATAAAAAACTTGATAGATAGATAGATAGATAGATAGATAGATAGATAGATAGATAGATAAGTAACTCCCCAGTTTATTATTGTAGACATGATCAGAGCTGAGATGACTTCTACGTATAGAGGAAAGCTAGCCAGTATCCTCTTCTCCACAGGACCTACCTCAAAGTTGCTGCAGGGACCCCCATATTCAATCATCTGTGTGAGCAGGTAATATTTGAATGCATCCGTATGGTAGGCCCCTGAAATAAATTTTACTGGTGGGCCCTAGGCACCCCAGTCTGACACTGCTCACCATTCTATGACTGGGCCACTATGTTCACTCCTTATGCTGTTGCCATCCCCCCCACTCTGTGACAGGGCAGCTATGTTGACTCCTCTCGCTGTTGCCACCCTCCCCACTCTGTGATGGGGCCACTATGTTGACTATTCTCGCTGTTGCCACCCTCACCACTCTGTGACTGGGCCACTAATGTCCCTGTTTGGCCTTGTTGACATCACCGTTTATTTTACCCTTCTTCTGATCTGTCAGAAGAACAGAAAAATGAAAAACACAACGGATCCTTTCTGTGTAGCAGCTGGATTTGCTCATGATTTGGAAGCCAAAAGAAGGTGCGGGTGCAAATATTCCAATCACGTGTCATCTCTGTTTTGGCTCCATTCCTGTTTTTTTTTCTTGGCCTTATCAATACTGATTGATTACTGACCAAATGCTGACCATGTGAAGGTGAATGCTCAAAAGACAGGATGTGTTTTTTTTTTTGGCTCTTGTGATGGATCAGAAGAATGGAAAAATAAACAGTGACATCAACACAAATTTACTTCTGATACCCTCTACACTCTGTTATGGGCCCTTTACTTGTGTCAGCATGTGGCTATGTGGATTCAGCAGACTGTGTAAAAGGAGTGTGGTTTTTCACTCTATAGTAGAATCTTGGGCCACTGCATGTTCTTTATACCTGATACTAACATTGACCTGTAAGGCTGAGTTCACACTTGAGTTATTTGGTTAGTTTTGGCCCCGTAATGGACCAAATAACTGTAAACTAAGTGTAAACTGATTTTTAACGCGTTTCATCACAAATTAGTTTGGATCGGTCCCAAATCGAGTTTTTGAAAATTTCGTTCATCTCTACTAGCCACACATAGCCGTACAGGCCAATATTTACTTAAAGGGAACCTGTCATCTCCAAAACACCCCCTGAACTAGAGTAAGCGATGTATAGTGTAAATGATCCTGAATCCGAATATGTAAGTTTTATCTTCATACTCCCTTCCATTGCGACGCTGTGCTCCCACAAACCTGCAGTAAAATGCACTGACAGGACTCTGGTGCTCACTCATATAATGGAGAGGACTCAAAGAAGAGTCCTCTCAATGGATTTTATTGCTGGTTTGTGGGAGCACAGCGTCAGAATGGAAGTGAGTATGAAGATAAAACTTACATATTCGGATTCAGCATCACTTACACTATAAACACTTACGCTAATTCAGGGGGTGTTTCGGAGATGACAGGTTCCCTTTAAAGGGGTATTCCCATCTCAGACAGGTGTCATATAGATGTTGGTTCCATCTCTGTGACGGCTTCTATTACCAGAACGGTCCCCCCCAAAGTGAAGTAGAGTGTAAACGCACAAGCGTGGCCAACTTCCACTCACCACTATGAGAATTCTGAAAATAGCAGAGTGCTGGCTCAGCTATTTCCTGCAATCCGAAGAGATGGCCATGCATGATGTGCTCTCCATTCAATGCTATGGGACTCCTGAAAATAGCTATTTTCAGAACTCTCATAGCAGTGATTGGAGAGCACTTTGGGTGGCTATTCTGGAGAAGGAATCAAATCCTAGAGGTAGGACGTGCAACTATATGACATGAATGGCATATCCTAGTGATATGCCATCAATGTCTGAGATGGGCAAATCACTTTAATGGAAAATAGTGATAAATATTAAGTTGGCAGTTTGTAGAACTCGTATGCAAGGGTAGGGTATGTGTTTTCATGTGTTCAGTTCTCCATATTTGGAAAAAATCTCTCTTAATTAAATGCTATAAAAATGATTTGTGTGTTTTGTATGTTTTAGCTTGGCCTTTGTGCTTGGCATCTAGCAAGATAACGGTTTAACACAATTTAGTTATTTCTTTGTAGACTGTATTACAGGATTTTATCATATCAAAAGAGATATTAATTGTTCTGTGGTATGGATTTCATATTTTTAGGATTGTAATGGATTACTCTTTAAAGGGGACAGATCACAGTTATAGTACACTTATTAGAGCTGTGACTTATGAGTCATGCACCCGTGTCCATCACATGACCAAGACAGATTTGTATCCACTGGTAAAAAAAAAAAAGATTTCCATTGAATTACGGGCAAAACAATCTTGAAAATTGTGAAGTATCAATAAAGAAAGTATATAACTTGTAAACAGTTTTCATTATACAATGAATAACCTTTCTAAAACCCCTTTAATAAATCTTGAACTTAACCCTTAGCACAGGATAGGTGATAAGCATCTGATTGACTGGCTTCGACCTCTGTGGCCCTTGCTGATCACCAGAATGGGAGCCCGAGTTCCCCATTGAATGGAGTAGATCAGGGGCGTACATAGAATGGGGCCCCATAGCAAAACTCAGAATTGGGCCCCCCCAATAAAAAGTACAATTACAGCTGATTAGTGAGGGTGCGGGGTGCTGCACTGATATTGATGAAGAAAATCGGAATAAAGGCTCATGTACATGACCGTATGCATTTTGTGGTCCGCAAAATGTGAATCTGCAAAAAATACGGATTAAGTCCATGTAACATTTTTTTTTGGCGGACCTATTGTAACAATGCCTATTCTTGTCCACAAAATCGACCAGAATAGGACATGTTCTATCTTTTTTTGCAGCACTATGGAACGGGCATATGGATGCAGACAGGACACGGTATGCAATCCACATTTTTTGATCCAGGTCCAATCCACAAAAAAAGGAACGAACAAAGGAAACAAAATACATTTGTGTGCATGAGCCCTAATTGAGAAAAGTTTATTTAGTGGGTATTTTTACTGTTTTTTTTTTTACATTTTTTAAAAATGTTATGATACATAGAGATGCAATATGCTTCAAGTTCTCAGGGGGGATCCAGACCATTTTTAAAATAGGGTATTTCTAATAGGGCACTGAGAGGTAGGGAATGGATTGTCCCTCAGAACTTAATGCATACATGGGTAGGGTGGGTTGTATTTCAATGGGGTGCTGGGTCTATGAGGGAGGTTGTATGTCTGTGGCAGAGATGCTGTGTGTCTTGCACTTATAGTATGCTATTACTACTAGTGCAAGCCACACAGACCCTCCCCATATTCCTCCCTCCACATTGCAGGACAGTGCCTGAGTGTCTCTATACCTGTCCATGCTCTCCAGACTCCAGGCTCTCCTGCAGGTCACCCGGATATAGGACCTCAGCCACAGGCTGTAAGGAAGATGGATGGGCTGAGGGCTCTCACATTGCTCTCATTACAGAGGCGCTCGACTGTATCAACTCACGCCGGCAGAGCAGAGATCATGTGTGAGCCGCCCATAAGCAGCGCAGGCTGCACAGGCAAGGAGCAAGGAAGAAATCAGGAGTTGGGCTGTGGCCCAATATCTGTCTACTGTTACTGGTGTGCAGCGCGTATTCTGGTCAGAAATGGGGCGGAGCCATGCAGCCTGGCCAGGCCCCTTAACCTCACGGGCCCCATAGCTAGTGCGTGGTCTGCCTATATTGATGGTACGCTGGAGTGGATAGAGGATAAGTTGTCATGGGACTACCCCTTTAAAAGTGTTTCCTTAAATTTTCAAAAAAGTGTTACAGTACCATCATTTATAATCGATGGTGCATATTGCAATAATTCAGGTTTTAACATAAAAATCTTTAAAGTGTAACTGCTGTTTCATTTTTTTTATCCCCTAAAGGTATAGTACACTCTGCTGTTTAAATGCTTTTGTGCTTTAAAATATGATCACTTTCAGTTTTACCTGCTAATAACCCCCACAGATCCATGCTACTTTCCTATTCTGCTGCTCTGTTCTCAAGCTGTAACCATGTGCAGCCCGTCTTCTCTATCTTCTAACAAGAGACGGATCTGCACTGGGGGAGGAGCTTAGCCCTGAGAGACTGGTGCTGGGCTGAGGCAGAAAGTGGAGGGGGGGGGGCTGCTTTATAGGCTGATATCTCCTAAATGGTACCAGCTAGAAACATGCAACTTGGCTTGTTTGAAAAAGGACAGTCCAGGCTTTAATTCAAGCAAGACCAGAGGAGCAACAGATGAGAAATCACTGTAAGAAATCGAGTCGGGAATAATTGTGAGTAAAATCTGCTTATACTTTCATTTTCAGCTTCATTCACAGCATCCAATTTCTATGAGTCATATCTCCCCTTGCATTGAACAGATTTATGTCATTTTGAAATGTCAGCTTTAAGACAATACAAAGCCCAGCCCTAGCTGGTACCAAACCAGAGATATGAGCAGCTAAAGCAGCCCCCCCTCCTTGTCAGTGTGGAAGATAATGAGGGACAAATTACTATTAAGAGGTTAATACAAATGCTTACTGATTTCATGTAATGTAGGGCTTGTCTCTGGTTATCTGTATGTGAGCATACACAGTGCTCTGGGATAGTGGGGAAGTTATCTGTATTCTGATTGGTCCTGCTAGTTCAGGTGAAGAGAGCAAAGGCTTATGGGAAGTGAGGGAAATACAGGATGGCCTCAAGGAAGGGCAAAGATCACCTCAGGAAGAGCAGCAGAGACCATTTTAGGAAGATACTGTAATAGAGGCACAGAGAAATAGGGTTGCTAGGGCTGAATACAGCCATCAGAAAGGTAAAATTAACTGAAAAATACAGCTTGAATATCTGCCGTTCAGCATCACATATGTTAGAAATTTCATTTTTGGTACTGAAACGGCAGTTACGCTTTAAATGAAATCTCAGTTTTGACCATGTTGAACTGCAGACAGCACTAGGCAGTGGCTGGGGAGAGCAGTACAAAGATCCATTTTGTGGAAGTTTTAGGACTAGTGGGAATATGAACTTTAATTTTGCAAAATTCTGCCCCTAAAAGTGTACTTGAGGTGGAGGTGAGACTTGACTGTGAAGCGCTTCCTGCTCTCTGACTTGAGCTGCTTCACTGACCCTCCGCTTAGATTTAAAGGGGTTATCCCATCTTGGACAATGGGGGCATATTGCTAGGATATGCCCCCATTGTCTTATAAGTGCGGGTCCCACCACTGGGACCCGCACCTATATCAAGAACGAAGCGGGGGAGCTCTGAGCCTGGAGGGGTTTCCCGGGGTCCGACCACCACCAGGCGCGCCCTCCCCCCCCTTCCCTGCGCTCATAGAAATGAATGGCAGCGGACCGCTCAAGCGTGGCCCGGCTCCCATTCATTTCTATTCAGCCGACGGAAATAGACATCGACTATTTTTGGCGGCCCCATAGAAATGAATGGAGGGTGGCTGCGCATGCGCCGTGCGCCCCCCTTCTCTTTTGGGGCCCCATTCTTGATATAGGTGCGGGTCCCAGCGGTGGGACCCACACCTATAAGACAATGGGGGCATATCCTAGCGATATGCCCCCATTGTCCAAGATGGGATAACCCCTTTAAGTCACAGCTGTAGAGGTTTCCAGGTTGGATGCTACAGCTGTCAAAGCAGAGGGAAAGGGCTTTCAAGCAGCTCAATGCGGAGAGCAGCGAGCACTTTACAGTAAAGGCCTGCCTCCAGTGCCATAAAAGTGTAAGGGGGAGATTTATCAAACTGGTATAAAGGAAAACTGGCTTAGTTTCCCATGGCAACCAATCAAATTCCACCTTTCACTTTCCAAAGGAGCTCTGAAAACTGAAAGGTAGAATCTGATTGGTTGCTATGGAAAACTAAGCCAGTTTTCCTTTACACCAGTTTTGATAAATCTTCCCCTAAGTGTTGTTTCATTCCATTTTTCAGAATAAGCTGCCATTTGTGTGTGGAAGAGGAATAACACTACAGCTGGTTGTAATATCACTTCTACAGGAGTAGACTCAACAATCCCCATTAATACCAATCACCATACAGCCCCAAGTATTATTGGGTTGTGGTTCGCACGATACACTTTGGAATTCAAAAAAAGTTTATTTTGTGCTAAAAACATGGATGTAACCCTAATTAGAACGTATAAGTACAAAATGGGCACTACATTCACCCATATGGAAAACCAAATGTCCACCCGGAACCATACTTCAATCAAATATATCATCAATGACATAAATTTACCAGATATAATTCATGTGACACTTTTATATAGAATATTGTTTATTTGTTGATATATGAATACTGTCTTTACACAATATGCATTTCATATACTAGTTCTTTTTTGCCACATACTAGAAACAATTGTTCAAGAAACAAAAGGGATTCTGCCTGGCCTTTAGAATGAATTATAAATATCTTAAATTATTGTAAATAATTTTCCATGTCTTACATTGCTAATAATATTTAGAATATGGACAAATGTGTGAGGTAAACACCATATGGAGAGCTTAAATGTACAAAAGTAAAACAAATTGGTAAACCAAAAAGTACTGCATTATCACTCCTTAAAGTTAGGTTTATTATTAGGATACTGAACAGTGGACATATATTACATAGGGTGTAAGAACCACTAAGACAACAAAACAAAACAGAAACCTACTGGTTAACACTAAACCCATACAACAAGTACATGTATATCAATGTTATATCATTGGTTTCAAATGATAAAAGCTAGTGAGATTTAGACCAGAAAACTTTGAGGAACATGTTACCATTCAACACAAGGGAAATTCATGGAAGCTGTGAACTTTGTGTACTGTAAAAGTTTTCAGATGCTGGTATTCACCAGATATAATTAGACTCAGGAGGAACATGCCTTTCTTCAGTCCTTTTAGGAGATGGTGTGTGTTGCCTGTTTTTGGCACCTGTGGGCCTCATGGCATTCATAAGGTTGGCTCCATACCCTGAAAAAACATCAGCAGAACACATATTAGAAAAACACACCTCATGTCATCATTCATACTTTACATTTTTTTCTGCGTATTTGTAAACAAAAATGTTAAACACATTATTAAAGGGGCATTCTAGTAGCTTATACTCACCTCGTTGATCCTCCTCCTCTGCTGTTCTGACAGCAGCTGGATCCCCACAGCGCTCAACTTTCTGCTGACATCTTGACACAGCAGGAAACGGCTGGGATTACTGCTCAGCCAAAGACTCAGTGAGACAGGAAGTGGGGTGCAGCGAGGATCCAGGCACCAGTGGTATGGCAGAAGTGGGGGATCGGCGAGTAGAGTATAAGCTAATTTATTCTTTTCAAACATTCCATGGCCATCCAATATCTTCTTTAACTGGGATACTCCTTATATAAATTAAAAATTTGAATAATCTACCATTTTGTCATAAATTCACCACTCAAAAAACTGAATAAAAAGTGATGAAAAAGTCATACACACCCCAAAATGGTATCACTGAAAAGTACAGTTCACCAAAATGTCTAAAGATGCACTAAATGTATTATCCAGCATCAGCTACTATGATACATTTGGCACACAGGGCTGGCCTTAGGGCCATGAGACTACACAAGGTGTGATTCCTTCTCCACATGCAGGGGGCGCTGCTTAAACTACAATGCAGTTCTCATCTCAGGCTTTACCGGCACAGATATCGAATGCCGGTACTTGAAAACTAATAACATGTGACAGAAAGGTGCAGTCAATGACCAAGGATGGTGGCTACTACAATGTGCTGCAGAGGGACTGTTTTATAGTGGGCTATTTAATCTGGGACAGTTCCTTTCCCTTTATTTACCACCTTGTAGAGGAGAGCACTCTCCCCCTGAATTGACAGTGCAGTGCTGGAGACAGCTCCCACTCAAGAGTGAATGCTTCTAATTGTTAACAGTTAAGAGATTGTGCTGTTTCCTGTTACAAGCCAGAAGCAAACCTCCAACCTCAGTGAACACATCATGATTATCCATGAATACTGAAGAAAATGTAGACACATATCTGTGTCTGTGTCTATCTATCTATCTATCTATCTATCTATCTATCTATCTCTTCCCACAATAACGGTCACAAATAACAGTACTGGGCTGTGTATGAGGAGTGCACAGGCTGATTCATGGGCCTGCCCACACCTCCTACACAGCCCAGCATTGAGAGGTGTGAGCACATTGTGCCTGCTGGAGAGAAAGAGACAGCTCCCTGCTTCACCATTGCCATCAACTCTCTCTGTGTCCTAAGAACACAGAAACAGCTGATATTGGGACATACCTTGGATCTCCCAGGACCGCCACCAAACCCAAAAACTGTTCTGCCGGATCTGGGACATTTGGGAGGTATGGAGTAACTGCCCTTAGCTGTCTAGATTAGTACAACTGTTCCTGTCCGGACAAGCAAGCAAAGTTATGGCATGTGCATACGTGGGCGAAGAATTAGAAAGAATTACCGTAGTATATTTGCCCCATTGTACCTAGGTATACTCTCAAAACAGTGTGGGATTTTTGTAGTATGTATTCAGGAAGTTGCTGTAAATGTTGAGTGGTGTTTCTTCTGGTCCATGTGAACATGACAACATCAAACAGCTACTGCAGGTGTATTTGCAGTAATAAACATTGCAAATCTCCCATTCCTTTATAAAAAGTACTATATTGGACAGACATCTCGTTACTTCTGCAGGTCATCATATCATACTCACTGCCACATGAGTTGTGTACTTTGTGACAAAGCATGTTGTATTACAGGACGCATGTCAGCAACCTCAGGCAGGTTGTGGTTTTTAAGCAAAGCTCAGTTTGTAAAATCAGCAGTGCACCTAACCTTTCTGCTGCCTGTGGAGAAAACTGAAACGGCGCCCCCCCATGCCAATTTCTTAAACTAACCCCTTTGCCACAAAGAAAACGCTAATTGCCCATGGCGCTTCTGCTGCCCCCCTCTTGCCTCTACCTGCTGCTGCCTGAGGCGATCGCCTCACCTAGCGTTTAATATGACAATGTGGTTCTCAAACTGAAAAAGTTGTGCACTGGACTAGATGCTCCAAGTTTATCACAATGGTTCATGGTGGATGATAAATTTGGACAATTTTATAGAACTTTACACCATTTATAGATTGTCTTTTGTGCAATTTTGGTGCATGTTGGCACATCTTAAGCTACACTACGTCTCTCACTAAGCCACATTCCTTTCCCTTGTTTAACAAGACACAAAAAGTATCTAAAACACAAAAAAAATGGCACAAATTATATATGCCAGTTTTTTTTGGCATGCACTAAGTCAGAATTCTGCCACATTTAACTTAGCAATTCTCCTCCAATTTTTGTTTTAAAAAACATTTTCTGTAAACTCTAGAGACTCAGTAGAGTAGCGGTCCCCAACCACTGGGCTGCGGACCAGTACCAGGCTGTAGATCATCTGTTGCTGGTTCACTGGGAACTCCAAAGTTGAACACTGGGGACAGGAACTATTGGCTCCTGTGCCCTACCATTTAGCCTCATGCATCATTGTGACCTCCTGCACCAGGTCACTGGTCGTCATCATGCCACAAGAGACCCGGTGCTGGTGGTCACAATGATGTGAAGGAATGGTTTTTGCCCCCACGAATCGCCAGGTGAGGCGATCGCAGGCAGCACCAGGTAGGGGCATGAGCAGAAGTGTAGGGGCAATGAGTGCTTTCATTGTCGAAATGCTTATCTCTACATATTCAACTGCATTGCTGTACTCAGAATACGTTGTGTTGCTGTTATTTTATTGGTTGTTTGAATATTTGCGTTAAGAAACACGCGCAAGTGTGGCCACACACCATTCACTTCTATGGGAGTTGTGGAAATAGCCAAGCATACTCGTTGGCTATTTTTGGAACTCCCATATAAGTGGATGGAGAGATAAGTGTGGCTCCCAGACGTGGGACTTGCACCTATCTGACATTGGTGGCATATCCTAGCGATATGCCATCAATGTCTCAGATGACACTACCCCATTAAGCTTTATGGATGGATAAATGTCATTAATTCCATTTCTATGAAAAAAAGTTTATGGAATATTAAAAAAAAATCTAATGAAAGGTGATCATTCTTACTATCAGAAGGTAACTCACACTCTAGAATGTCTGATGTGGAATTCACTGGAAAATGTAGACACAGTCCTGGCTTTCTGACAGATGCCCATAAATTAATCACTATTTTTTGTTCAGCATTCCTTCATTTAAAGGTTTTCTGGTTTATAGGAGCAGATGACTTTGCCAGCAGTGGAACTCAAACTTTTTTCCCCAGCAAAGTTCCATTTGTGACGGTGGTAAAGCAGTCCCCTTGTTATGCTATGGCCATGTGTATATTAGAGATCTTACGCCATGTCACTGTTTGTTCAGCGTACTTACAGATTGGGTAAACAGTTCTGCACAGGGCATGAATACATAAGCAGCGGCTTGTTTTAACTTCTGTCACGCTCCATAATAGTACCTATCATTATCTGCCAGCATCATCAGATTAAAAGCTTGGATTGGAAAGAAGCCAACATTTTGCAGCCAGTTTAAACTTCTGCGGTGGTCTGGTCCCTCTTATACTAAGCTCATAGAGGTAAAAAGAACCCGAACTTGCGGTAATTCTGGCTGACAGTGGGAAATGGCAATTCATAGTGGGTGTTTGTGACCAAGTAACGTGGTAGAAGGCGGCTTTTACAAAGTTCACCCTTGCTAAGTATGCAATTGTTTCATTGTGTAGATTCCAGAATCATATAGAAGTCATATAAGTCATATGAACTACACGGACCTGTCATGTCTTGATGACATTGATTTTCTGAAATTAAAATGAAAACATGACTTGAAAACATGAATACAGTCTGAGGCTAAGTTAACACTGCTGTATTCGTGGTCTGTGTGAGGTCTATGTTGTGCCAAAAGCAGGATTGGATCTCATTAGGAGCAGGAAAACTTTTCTCAAAGAGGAGATTTTCTTGCTTCCCCCTTAAGGGATCCAATACCATTTTGGCATGAGACACATAGATTTAGATTTATACTTAGATTTACTAATGCAGTCTAATATTAACACAGTGTAAACGTAGACTAGACAGTGTCAAAGGGCTTTTTCAGTTTGATATTTATGGCCTATCCGCAGGATAGGTTATCAATATCTGATCGTTAGGGTCCAACTCCTGGCACACCCACTGATCATCTATTTCATGAGTGCTGCTGCCTCATGATATATCAAGAACAGTGCCTTACGCTGTATAGCGGCTGTGCTTGGTATTACAGCCAAGACCCAGGGTCCACAAATACTTTTTGTTTTAATGTTTTTTAATGTGGCTTTTGTTTTAATGTTTTTTAAGCTCCATCTTTGGTTAACATTAGCAGTAGAAAATGTAACATCCAGCATCATTGCAATATATCTTTATTATCTTTTTGCTCTTTTCACTCTCATTTTAAAGCGTTTTATAATATTGCTATCTAAGAACTGAAAAAATTGCTATAAAAAACTGCTTTTGGGAGATGCATTGTTCTTGTAGTGTCTCCATTCTGTACACTGATTATAAAAGACTGTGCTGCTGTGAGTGAATCTTAGGGTGTTTTTACACGTGGCAGATTTTGTTGCAGAATTTTCTGCTCCTGAAAATCATTTCCATTTATTTGAATAGGATGGCAAGCACATGGTTTGCTGAATGTGGAAACCCACCATTATTGTTTTACTAACAGCTTTTTATACCCTACAGCTGTGATCATGTTAGTATTAGGGCTCATGCACACGAACGTGTGCGTTCAGTGCCCATGCTGTGGACCTTAATTTGCAGTCCACAACGCACGGGCTCTGACTGTGGGGCCGCCACATTCAGATCGTGGACCCATTCATTTGAATGGGGTCCGCGAACCGCATCCAACGGTCTGCACCGCAAAAAAGTAGTTCATTCGCTACATTTTTGCGGTGCACACCATAGTGCGTCCGTGGTGTTGCGATCCGTGCCTCCGCTCCGCATCTCCGTGATTGCGGACCCTTTGAAGTGAATGGGTCCGCGATCCATGATGCAGGCTGCACTCGGCCGGTGCCTGTGTATTGCGGACCCGGCGTATGCGAGCCGCAATACAGCCACAGGTCGTGTGCATGAGCCCTTAGACCAAGTTTCTATGTTACTGGTACAGGGGGGTATTGTGTCACCAAGATGAGAACTGCTATGCAAAACTGAAGTGTTTGCCGTGAATTGCGCTGTTTTTTTCTGCAAGAACAGGGCACGCATGTTTTAGGCTGGTGCTACATGGCAAAATGTGTCATGTCAGAACAACTTAGAAAAACCATGCAACATTTTTTGTAATAATGGTCAATGGTGTCGCACTGTGACATGCTGTGACTGCAACACGACAGTTGCAAAAAATCCATCCAAGTTGCATTTCTGTGTGACTGTCGCATTGCAGCATCTCACAGTGCAACACAATTGACTATCATTACAAAAACGTGAAGTGGTGTCACATATGTCGCAGTATAGTTGTAACCTTTTTGCTGCGCAACACATGTTGTCTGGTAGCCCTAGCTTCAGGGCTCATGCACACAAATGTATTTTCTTTCCGTGTCCGCTCGTTTTGTTTGGTGGAACGTATGCAAAACCATTCATTTCAAAAGGTCTGCAAAAAAGGAAGGTACTCCGTGTGCATTACGTTTCTATATGTCCGTATTTCTGTTCCGCAAAAAATAGAACATGTCCTATTATTGTCCGCATTACAGACAGGGAGACTGTTCTTTTAGGGGCCACAAAATAAGTAATGCCCACGGACGTAATCCGTATTTTTTGTGGAACACAAAATACATATGTTTGTGTGCATGAGCCCTTATACTTTATGTGCTTTAGCTGAACTTCCACCATTTTTTGGAGCAAAAACTGCTGTGGCAAGACTGTTACATGTTCACCAATAAAATGCTTAAGACAGTTTCCTGGTGATTGTTTTTTAGTGTTTTTTTTTTTTTTCAATTTTCCATTTTCATAAAAAAAAACCGTGACTAATGACTAAACTAAGCCAATCCAAAAGAAACACTTGCAAAACAAAAAAATGGTGATTTTGACGGTGCTTTTCAGCAAATTCATAGTATAATGCACAGTTAAACAACTTTCCTTTATATTTCCACACTGATTCCTTGCAGTTTACAAGACCACTGTTGCAGTCATTCATTAGGAACCATTATTTTTTACTTCTAGTCCCATTGAAGTTATCAGAGATCTGTCTTGGAATAAGCCATACATGTGTGTGTCCATCATATTACCAAGACAGAAAATTGTTACGTGTTTTGTTCACCAATAAGAAATCATAAAACGCCCTACAAACAATGCATTTTAAGACAATTTCCTGGTGATTGTTTGGTCCTGAAATTTAAAAAAAAATATGTTCTCAACTGAAAGTCTGCAAGCAGAGATCTTGAAAACTGCAGGGAATACATACAGAAAGTATATTGAAAATCATGCAATGTATACACTTTTTGTTTGCATAGCCATTGTTAGTTAAATGTGTGGACTGGATTACACTAAAAGGGAACCTAGCCACCAGTCATAACCATCAGTCCAAACAGAAAACTGGGATATTACTTACGTTTGTTACAAAATCTACCATTCCAGCCTTCCTTGCACTGGCATTTGTTGGGTTCAATACAGGTTCCATGTGAACCACATGATGGTTCACAAACAGCTGAATAGAAACAAAGCAAGGTTACAAATGCTGACTATAGTACTATCTACAATCTACAATACAAGTGAATGGGGCTTGCATGAAAAACAGACTGCATTTGGATACAATCTGGATGTAATGTGTTTTTCACTAGTGGTTTCTAGGAGATGTAGATTGTTATTTTCATTTTTTTTTCCATGCGGGTAAAAAACGCATCAAAAACTGATTGCACCTGCGCAGAGAAAACACTGAACGCAATTGCAGACAAAACTGACTGAATTTGCGTGCAAAACCCATCAGTTTGTTCCTGAACAGATCCTGACACAATCCGTATTGCTTATGTCAAAGAAGCCTAAGGTTCTCTCAACCAGAGAAGCCTAGGAGAGGTATGAATCCCTGCAGCAAGGCATCATGATCCAAAATTTGTGATGTGAAAAAGTAGTTATCAATGTATATAGGGTATAACTAGAGGCGTGTTATCAAATGAAAGCGTACATGAAAATATTAAATTACTATGTAGCAAGTGAAAGTACCACCTGGTAGCACTTATATATTCTTATTAGTAAATATTTATTATATTATGCACAAATCACATGATTAAAATTAAAATCTTACGTTTTGAGCACAGATCTCCGTGGTAGCCCTTGGAACATTTGCACTTGTTCTTGCCGCTACATTTTCCACCATTTCGGCATGGCTGTTGGCATTTACCTTATGAAACCCACAAAGGCACACATCAGTCTTAAATTATACTTGTATATACAGTATATAGTGTACAGCAAAAAACATTTTACTCCATACATGACAATTCAAAATGAAATGATGCAAAAACAGGTCTTATAATGAATATAGGAAATGAATTTAAGTGAAAGGCGCTGAGCTGAGCTATATCCACAATCGTGTACAAAAAATTCTGTGGTGTAAGGCATTGTATTTGCTTCTTAGAATGCTTTTTGTACTATTTTTGGCACATAAAAAGTAGAGTTTCATTTAAATTCATTTTCGGCAGACTGCGCTTTACAAAAAATGTAATGTTGCCATATTTACTTGTTTAATTTTTTTCTATATTATTCTCTGAACACTCTAAATTTTGTTTGACTATTTCATTTTTTTGTTGCGTGAAGGGTATATGATTCTATGTTTTTATTAAAAATGATGTCTTAATTTTTCTTTAGTACATGTTTTTAACTTATAATTTTTTATTAAGCATAAAGGGGTTTTCCAAGATTTTTTAGTATCTGATTGATGGGGGTCCGAACACCTGGGACCCCTGCGACCAGCTGTTTGAGAAAACAGTGGCACTCACAGTAGTGCTGCAGCTTTCTTGCAGCTTAGCCTAAGCCAGTGATGGCGAACCTTTTATGGACTCAGTGCCCAAACTGTAACCCATATATTTATCGCAAAGTGCCAACACAGCAATTTACCCCGAATACTACAGTCCAGTATAGTATATCTTCCATGTACTTTATCATTTAGCTATAATAGCCTGTCTACATTCAGTGCACTGCCTGTGCTGTTCATAGTGTGTCCTGCACTGAGGAATAGCAGGAAAAGTCTAAGGCATACTGGTACACCATAGACTTTTTCCAGGGCGTGAGTGCCCACAGAGAGGGCTCTGAGTGCCGCCTTTGGCACCAGTGCCATAGGTTCGCCACCACTAGCCTAGGCCATGTGACACCATTAAAGTGAATGGGGCTGAGCTGAGATACCAAGCACAGCTGCTATCAAATGGACAGCACTGTGCTTGGTGAGCAGAGAGAAGGCCGTTGCGCTACTGCAAGTGCTGGGGCCTTCACAAACAGGAGCAGGTATAGATTGAAGAGAAGGCAGCGCTGCTTTCTCTTCAAACAGTTGGCCCCCTGCTGATCTGATATTGGTGACCTATCCTGAGGATAGGTTAGCAGTATAAATAAAGCAGACAACCCCTTTAAATAAAATATACTATCAGGACAAAAATATTTCACATCTGGACATCACTTATATATGTGTCAAACACCATAGACATTAATATGAAGTTGGACCACCTCTTTGCTGCCATCACCATTAAGATACACAATTACTAAAATTTGCAACCATTAGGGAATAGAAGATATATTATTGGATATACAGTAAATATATAGATTGCCTACCTTACCGTCACAGTTGAAAGTCATAAATTACTAATTTAAGCAATGTCCACTGGTAAAATGATCATAAAGTCCTTGGTAGTTCAGATCAAATGGCCCATAAAACAGTGGTAATATTTTTATATATATATTTGTCTTAAATGTTGGTCTATTTGTCAACTGGATTCAAGAAATATCTACCATACCTTTCTACAAACTACATAGGCACTGTGCTTCTATACAAGGTTATTACAGCTTACGCTAACTGTAAGCTTATTGGCGTAGAGGCAAATACATTTGAGCTTCAAACATCGCCCAGCTATGGTGGCATGTGTGAAAGGCTTTGATGCCAAACCTTTGAAAATTCTTTGATCTTGACATAAATAAAAGCGGCTTTAAAGCTGCAGTGGGGGTTAAAATTTATTGCTTTTTAACCTAACACAAAGGGCATGTGAATCACGGAATTTCAGCAAAATGGGTTCTGGTTACATACTTGTTTCACAGTGATCTCCCTCATAACCTGATGGGCAGATACACTTCCCCGGGTAGAAGCACGTTCCTCCGTTCAGACAAGTTGTAGTACAATTTGCTGGATATAGAAAAGAGGAAGAGTAAATGTATGCTGTCATAAACTTTATGTGCAGAGATATTTTTTACTATCGGGATATGCAAGATACTTTCTATGTAGAATCCGATTCTTTAGAAGCTATGTTGCTGTACTGTTATGATAATGCAATTAAAAGGGTTGTCCTCTTTTTACTATTTATCAGTATCAGATCGGCTGTTTGAAGAGAAGGCAGTGCTTGCAAAAGTGCTGCCATCTCTGCTCTGTTTACCTGTATTCACTTGAACAGACAGAGCTGTCCCATAGAAGTGAATGGGGACGCCATACTTGTAATTACACCTGCTCACCACCGTAACTGTGGTGATGAGCAGGTAAACAGAGCAGAGAAGCCATCTCTTCAAACAGCTGATTAACGTGGGTTCTGGGAGTCGGACTCAGGGGCGTAGCTATAGGGGGCGCAGAGGTAGTAGTCGCTACCGGGCCCAGGAGCCTGAGGGGTCCCAAAGACCCTTTTACTACATAAGAATACACTATACTATAGAAAATGTATGCTGGTCAAGTTACACCTCTGGATGGAGGGGAGGGGTTAGGCAAAGAATTTGGCATGGAGGGGGGGGTCAGGCAGCGCAAAGGCTATTTACTTCCCTGAGCCTGGCCACAAAGCAGTGATGGAAGGGGGGCCCCAAGCTGAACTCTTGAACCAGGGCCCATGAGCCTTTAGCTATGCCCCTGGTCGGATCCCTGCCGATCTGATATTGATGACCTATCCCGAGGATAGGTCAACAATAGTAAAAAGCAGACAGCCCTTTTAACATCATAAAGTTATCATTCCCGTGTTGCTTTCAAGGCTGTAAATTCTATGTTCCTGATCTTCGATATGCTGCATTTTAGAAGCTTAGGCTGTATAATAAATTAAAAACATATGTGTTTAGTCGTCTCTTGCTAGTCATGTAATTTACTTTTATAATCATTCATTTAAAGGGATTTTCCCATATATATATATATATATGTATATATGCATGGAGTAAAAATATTGTTAGGGTTTTTCTGTGCATTACATTTTCTTCTCTGGTAGCGTCGACCATTCCCCACAACACCCCCCACCCCAGCCCCACCCCACCCCATCCCACTTTCCTCATTTCTCCTGTGGCTGATATTCTGGTGCACCTCCTGCATTCAGTGGTGGACTGACAGTCAGTGTTGGTGTAATGATCTCATAGTGAAAAGGCCCACATACCTTTAGTTCATTCATCCCTATTTCTACATTCACTAACTAACTTACATACTATAGTTCTATTTATTAATGGAGTTATGGGACTGTGTATGAGGGACTATGTTCTATGCAGGGGAGGAAAACAGTAGAAGGGGTTAGGGTTAGCAAGAACTGACTGCAATTCAATCCTGGGAAATACAGGTGCTTGATGGAGAACAGTGTTTTTTGTGTTGAAATAAACAAACATTCATGTGAACCCTCCTTTCCAATAACTGGCCCATATAAAAGTTTTTACCGCCTGGGCTAGAGGAAGATGAAGAGGCTGAAATGCGCATTTGGGGTGTACGTACAGTGGGGAAAAAAAGTATTTAGTCAGCCACCAATTGCACTTAAAAAGATGAGAGAGGCCTGTAATTGACATCATAGGTAGACCTCAACTATGAGAGACAAAATGAGAAAACAAATCCAGAAAATGTCTGATTTTTAAAGAATTTATTTGCAAATTATGGTGGAAAATAAGTATTTGGTCACTCTCAAACACGCAAGATTTCTGGCTCTCACAGACCTGTAACCTCTTCTGTAAGAGGGTCCTCTGTCCTCCACTCATTACCTGTAGTAATGGTACCTGTTTGAACTTGTTATCAGTATAAAAGACACCTGTCCACAACCTCAAACAGTCACACTCTAAACTCCACTATGGTGAAGACCAAAGAGCTGTCGAAGGACACCAGAAACAAAATTGTAGACCTGCACCAGACTGGGAAGACTGAATCTGCAATAGGCAAGCAGCTTGGTGTGAAGAAATCAACTGTGGGAGCAATAATTAGAAAATGGAAGACAATACCACTGATAATCTCCCTCGATCAGGGGGCTCCACGCAAGATCCCACCCCGTGGGGTCAAAATGATCACAAGAACTATGAGTAAAAATCCCCGAACCACACGGGGGGATCTAGTGAATGACCTGCAGAAAGCTGGGATCAACATAACAAAGGCTACCGTCAGTAACACACTACGCTGCCAGGGACTCAGATCCTGCAGTGCCAGACGTGTCCCCCTGCTTAAGCCAGTACATATCCGGGCCCGTCTGAAGTTTGCTAGAGAGCATTTGGATGTTCCAGAAGAGTATTGGGAGAATGTCATATGGTCAGATGAAACCAAAGTAGAACTGTTTGGTAGAAACACAACTCGTCGTGTTTGGAGGAGAGTGAATGCTGAGTTGCATCCAAAGAACACCATACCTACTGTGAAGCATGGGGGTGGCAATATCATGCTTTGGGGCTGTTTCTCTGCAAAGAGACCAGGACGACTGATCCGTGTACATGAAAGAATGAATGGGGCCATGTATCGTGAGATTTTTAGTGCGAACATCCTTCCATCAGCAAGGGCATTGAAGATGAAACGTGGCTGGGTCTTTCAGCATGACAATGATCCCAAGCACACCTCCAGGGCAACGAAGGAGTAGCTTCGTAAGAAGGTCCTGGAGTGGCCTAGCCAGTCTCCAGATCTCAACCCCATAGAAAACCTTTGGAGGGAGTTGAAAGTCCATGTTGTCCAGCAACAGCCCCAAAACATCACTGCTCTAGAGGAGATCTGCATGGAGGAATGGGCCAACATACCAGCAACAGTGTGTGCCAACCTTGTGAAGACTTACAGAAAACGATTGACCTCTGTCATTGCCACCAAAGGATATATAACAAAGTATTGAGATGAACTTTTGTTATTGACCAAATACTTATTTTCCACCATAATTTGCAAATAAATTCTTTAAAAATCAGACAATTCTTGATTTGTTTTCTAATTTTGTCTCTCATAGTTGAGGTCTACCTATGATGTAAATTACACGCCTCTCTCATCTTTTTAAGTGGGAGAACTTGCACAATTGGTGGCTGACTAAATACTTTTTTCCCCACTGTAGGTTACTTAATAAACATTGACATTGGTTGATATTTGAATTATTTATTGTAATGCACAAAGCACTTTGATTGTTGTATCTTTTAAAAAGTCACAGGGGTGAATTTATTATACCTCTCCCCAATGTCAATTTTCTGGCGTAAAAAAATTGCAAACCTTATATTTGCAACATTTTAAAAGCCATTTTTAAAAGCCATTTTTAAAAGCGGTTTCTACTCCATCCTTGCCACTTTCCCGAGAAGGGGGAGTGGAGAAGCCAACAGGCTGGCATAAAGGAAGACTGAAATCTATGCCAGCTGCTGTAGATTTCACTTTAGGTGAATGGACTGCAGGAAGATGCACCTACACTGATGAGCAAAAGGGTAACAATGTTTTGAACTCTTGACTTATAGGCTCCATATCTCACCATCCACTACAGCTTTGAATGTGAGACTACCATCATTTTACAGACAATCATCTTGGCTATCTCATACATAAATTGGACTTGCCACTATTTAGCATATGATTAGTTATGCAGATTCTTGTGATATAACTGCATTTACTGTTTTGCTCCTAAAATTCTAAATTTTAATCTTTATTATTTTGTTAGTATTTTGTAAATCCACCTTTGGCTTTCAGCACCGACTGAATCCTTCTGGACATGTTCTCGATCAGATTCAAGCATGTCTCGACCAAAATCTGTTCTCAGTCTCTTCTACACATTCCCAATGTTGCTGTATACTGGTCGACTCATTTGAGTACAAATACAGCTTTTTCTTCAACTCTATCCACAAGTGTTCATTGGGTTGAGGTCTGGGGACTTGGGGGCCAATCCAGCACCTCTACTTCATTGTCATTGAACCAGTTCTTTGCCAATCTCAACACATGTTCTGCTGGAACACAATGTCATCCTTTTCATACCCATAGTACTCGAGTGTAGGAAGTAACTTGTAGCATATAGCTCAGCATTGAGACCACCATCGATCCTATTTGAGTATCCAACATTGTGAAATAACCCCATATCATAAGGGTTCCTCCACCAAACTTGACAGTTCCTTTAATTTCCCGGTCCATTAGCTTCCTTTGCCCTTGTTTCTTCCAGACCCATTTGCAGCCATCAGAGCCCAGTCTATTGACCTTTGTCTCATCGCTCCAAATCATCCGTGTCCAATCTTCTACTGTTCACACTTTATTGCAAACTTGAGCCAATGCTTCTTATAATGATATTGAAGTTGAGGCTTCTTCACCTTTTTTCAGGTCACCATTTCAAACTTGTGTAATGCATGTCACACGGTGCTTGCATGGATGTCTTTGATTTCAATATTACGAATCATATGAGCCACCTCCACTGCCATGTTTGTCGTGCGAGAACTGATAGACCATGTGATGAGCCGACTTGTTAACTGTTGGTATTTTGTTTGGATGTCCACCTCTTGGCTTTGGAATGGATGGACAGACTTCATTTTGTATTCTTCTAACCTTCATGGCACTCACATGATGCAGTTTGGCAATTTTCTTGGCTGAGATATCACTATGAGCTGGATGAGCTGGATGATGCGGTTTCTCTTTTCTTGGGAATTCTTCTTCATGGCTGCTCCTGGATTCGAGCCAGAGACCTTTTGCTTGGGAATCAACCTAATAACACACTGAGCTATTAGGGAATGTGAGAACAGGTTGTAATTTGTAGTATACTGTACAAGAAGAAAAAGATGATATACCACCAGGGGAAAAACAGTGACAATGCAGTTACACGACAAGAATCTGCATAACTAATCATATGCTCAATAGTAAGTAAGGCCCCATTCACACGACCGTATGTACATTTCCGCATCTTATCCGCATTTTGCAGATAAGATGCGGAACCATACGGACCCATTCATTTTTCCATAGGAGAAAAAAAATGCAGAATGCACACCGTGTGCATTCCGCATCCTGTATATTACGGAAGTTCTCACGCAAAAAAAAATGAAACACCTTCTATACTTGGCCGCAAAATCACGTCCGTAGCCCCATTAAAGTCAATGGGTCAGCAAAAATGCGGAACACTACGGAAGACTTTCTGTATGTCTCCTTTTCGTTTTTATACGGATCACGGAATACATACGGTTGTGTGAATTGGGCCTAAGTCCAATTTATGTATGAGATAGCCAAGATGATTGTCTATAAAATGATGGCAGTCTCACATTCGAAGTTGTAGTGGATGGTGAGATATGGAGCCAGTAAGTCAAAAGTTCAAAACATTGTTACCCTTCTGCTCATCAGTGTAATTTATGACAAGGTGTACGCCTGGTCTATAATAAATCCCCACAAGAATGGCTTAAATCAGCGGCATAGGCATATAACACCCATTTTCCCACTCGCATTTTAAAACTACAGCGAGTCGTTTAAAAATGTAAAATTTTACAAATATTTACAGAAATATTCCTAAAAAGTAGCAAAGCCCTTTTTAGGCCTTGTACACACTTCAGTTATTTGATCAGTTATTTCCATCAGTTATTGTGAGCCAAAACCAGGTGCAGGTCAAAAACACTGAACAGGTGCAGATCTTTTCACTATACCTTATGTCTGTGTAGCCTCCACGCCTG
Source organism: Rhinella marina (assembly GCA_900303285.1). Classification (NCBI taxonomy): domain Eukaryota; kingdom Metazoa; phylum Chordata; class Amphibia; order Anura; family Bufonidae; genus Rhinella; species Rhinella marina. Next base: position 24,146 of record ONZH01030066.1, read on the forward strand.
GTTTTGGCTCACAATAACTGATGGAAATAACTGATCGGATAACTGATGTGTGAACAAACCCTTAGCAATTTTTTGTATAAATAAATTCCCCCATATGTTTTTTGACTGGTGATGAACATAAAATAATCATCTGTAAACAGATATTCCATATTTAAAATATACAGTCTTGTGGTGTACCTTTATCACAGCTGTTGCCATAGTACCCTGGAGGACAGATGCACAATCCTGGAGTTACGCAGAGTCCAGCATTTAAACAACGTGGCATACAAAGTGCTGCAACAAAATTCAATAAGAGATGACACCTTGTATACTGACGGAAGTATTTTATACACATCTGATTACTGTATAATTAAACAGTAAGAGCTTCAATTCAATAAAATAAATGTATATACAGTAGCACACTAAAACCTGCACATAAACAAAATATGTACCAGTAAGGCCGCATTAGATGGCTGTAGTATTGCGGATCCGTAATACCACGAATGCCACCCCCCCGGCGTGTGTTCCACAATTTGCGGAACACATGGCCGGGGCGCCCCGTTCAAAATGCCTATTCTTGTCCACTGTTGCAGACAAGAATAGGACATGTTCTATAATTTCTTGCGGAGCCGCGGCTCGGCAGGATCGCGTGCTGGCCATAGAAGCGAACAGGCCCGCACATATTCCACAATTTTGCGGAATAGGTGCAGACCCGTTCACACAGGTTTGACATCTCCGGCAGCAATTCTGGCTGCCTGTTCTGTCAGTGCATGGCCTGCTGGAATCCTCCGGATCTGGCACTGCCGATAATGAGATCCAGGGAAGATCCAATCGCTATCCAGCAAAGATGCTAAGAATTGGCTGGTCAGAAACCGCTGCACTCTGAAGTTTGTCTCTGGCCTATTCACATCATTCTCTGCCGGAACTGACTGCCAGACTCCAATGCCGGAACATGTGAAACTAGCCAAAGTCAAAATGAAACATAGTCCAAAGCATAACTCTCTAAAATCAGGTTAAATGATTAATTAAGAATTTAATATCCTGTGCCAGTGGCCTGTATGGGATACATTACTACTGTACACGTTCATAGTTTAACCTTCCCAGTTGGTCACTTACCTTGTTTACTTTTTTATAGGATTACACTTCTGCACCCAATTTTAATTATAAATAGGAATAGTCTTAAAGGGATTGTCCAGGGTTTTTGAAGACCTATTCTCAGTACAGGCCATCACTAGCTGATTAGCTGGTCAGTGTAGCTCTATTGACAGAAGTAATCTAACATTAAGCATATACAGCTTCTATGGAGACCTATGTGTCTCCATGGTAAGACTGCAAACCAACTCTGTGTGTAACCTGAACCTATAGTCATGTATAATACTATTCTTTGTGTGCAATCTTGTAAACTACAACCAGAAGAGAGTAACACAAGATTGCTGGATCAAACTACACTCAAGGTTTGTATGTAGTCTGTAACATGAAGAGATATTGGTTCTGCATTGGGGTTGGAAAACCATAGAAATTTTTAATCAGGACTATTCGCAAAGTTTTCATTTTATAAATATTTGAGGAATAAAAAAACAATTTCGTTCAAAAGTGCACATAGCTTGGAAATTCCCTTTAGTTTATATGTACACAGTGTCTATTACATGCAGATTTTCATGCAGAAAATACTCTACATAACGGCTCATGCACACAACCTTAAAGGGAACCTGTCATCTCCGAAACACCCCCTGAACTAGAGTAAGATATGTATAGTGTAAGTGATGCTGAATCCGAATATGTAAGTTTTATCTTCATACTCACTTCCATTCTGATGCTGTGCTCCCACAAACCTGCAGTAAAATGCACTCACTGGACTCTTCTTTGAGTCCTCTCCATTATGTGAGTGAGCACCGGAGTCCAGTGAGTGCATTTTACTGCAGGTTTGTGGGAGCACAACATCAGAATGAAAGTGAGTATGAAGATAAAACTTACATATTCGGATTCAGCATCACTTACACTATACAACACTTACTCTAGTTCAGAGGGTGTTTCGGGGATGACAGGTTCCCTTTAAGGATGTTGAGGTTCGACAATGCGGATCCGCAAAACAGTGATACTGGCCCAGTGCATGCCGCCAACAGACACGAATAGGACATACAGTACAGACCAAAAGTTTGGACACACCTTCTCATTCAAAGAGTTTTCTGTATTTTCATGACTATGAAAATTGTAGATTCACACTGAAGGCATCAAAACTATGATTTAACACATGTGGAATTATATACTTAACAAAAAAGTGTGAAACAACTGAAAATATGTCTTATATTCTAGGTTCTTCAAAGTAGCCACCTTTTGCTTTGATTACTGCTTTGCACACTCTTGGCATTCTCTTGATGAGCTTCAAGAGGTAGTCACCTGAAATGGTATTCCAACAGTCTTGAAGGAGTTCCCAGAGATGCTTAGCACTTGTTGGCCCTTTTGCCTTCACTCTGCGGTCCAGCTCACCCCAAACCATCTCGATTGGGTTCAGGTCTGGTGACTGTGGAGGCCAGGTCATCTGGCGTAGCACCCCATCACTCTCCTTCTTGGTCAAATAGCCCTTACACAGCCTGGAGGTGTGTTTGGGAACATTGTCCTGTTGATAAATAAATGATGGTCCAACTAAACGCAAACCAGATGGAATAGCATGCCGCTGCAAGATGCTGTGGTAGCCATGCTGGTTCAGTATGCCTTCAATTTTGAATAAATCCCCAACAGTGTCACCAGCAAAGCACCCCCACACCATCACACCTCTTCCTCCATGCTTCACGGTGGGAACCAGGCATGTAGAGTCCATCCGTTCACCTTTTCTGCGTCGCACAAAGACACGGTGGTTGGAACCAAAGATCTCAAATTTGGACTCATCAGACCAAAGCACAGATTTCCACTGGTCTAATGTCTATTCCTTGTGTTCTTTAGCCCAAACAAGTCTCTTCTGCTTGGTGCCTGTCCTTAGCAGTGGTTTTCTAGCAGCTATTTTACCATGAAGGCCTGCTGCACACAGTCTCCTCTTAACAGTTGTTGTAGAGATGTGTCTGATGCTAGAACTCTGTGTGGCATTGACCTGGTCTCTAATCTGAGCTGCTGTTAACCTGCGATTTCTGAGGCTGGTGACTCGGATGAACTTATCCTCCGCAGCAGAGGTGACTCTTGGTCTTCCTTTCCTGGGGCGGTCCTCATGTGAGCCAGTTTCTTTGTAGCGCTTGATGGTTTTTGCGACTGCACTTGGGGACACTTTCAAAGTTTTCCCAATTTTTCGGACTGACTGACCTTCATTTCTTAAAGTAATGATGGCCACTCGTTTTTCTTTACTTAGCTGCTTTTTCCTTGCCATAATACAAATTCTAAAAGTCTTTTCAGTAGGACTATCAGCTGTGTATCCACCTGACTTCTGCCCAACACAACTCATGGTCCCAACCCCATTTATAAGGCAAGAAATCCCACTTATTAAACCTGACAGGGCACACCTGTGAAGTAAAAACCATTTCAGGTGACTACCTCTTGAAGCTCATCAAGAGAATGCCAAGAGTGTGTAAAGCAGTAATCAAAGCAAAAGGTGGCTACTTTGCAGAACCTAGAATATAAGACATATTTACAGTTGTTTCACACTTTTTTTGTTAAGTATATAATTCCACGTGTTAATTCATAGTTTTGATGCCTTCAGTGTGAATCTACAATTTTCATAGTCATGAAAATACAGAAAACTCTTTGAATGAGAAGGTGTGTCCAAGCTTTTGGTCTGTACTGTATACTAATTTTTTCCGGCCGTGGAACAGACTTACGGACGTGTCTTTGGCGGCCCCATTGAGATGAAAGGGTCCACATGTGATCCTCAAAAAATGAGGCCATGTGCATGAGCTCTAATATAGTACCAGCAAAGTGAATGATATTTGCGATATCTTATGTACATGGTGTGTATTCTGTAAGAACAGAAATTGATTTATAAATATATGTGAAAATAAATGTGCGGGGACACTGACCCTTCCCTTACCACAGTCCTTTTTGGAAAATGGCAAGGGCGGTGTAGAAATGCCACTTGCGACAAACTTTTACCATAGTGGCATTTAAAGAGTCGCATTTGCAAACATAGGGCTTGCAACACTGCCTGAAAAGCAGCGTGATTGAATTAATAAATTCCCCCTGTGATCTTCTAGTTATACTGAAGTGGTAAGTTCTGCAAAATGACTGTTTAAGTAGAAATTCTGAAAAAAATCTTATTGCTTTCACTTTTTACCTTTTACACTTAGCTGGCAATATTCTGCTTGTTGGCAGAGCTTAAAATGATGCAGATGTATGCCACATACATAAAGCATATGCAACAGTTCTCAGCTGTATTACATTGTAGAAAGAGGAAGAATTAAACAGTAACTCAGGCACTGTAGAACACAATATTTCATTTTGTTTGCACTTAGATTTCAGTTCCTGTGTATCATATATGAAAAATGTTTTGTTTTTGTTTTTTTTGCTCTGACATGTGAAGCTGGATTCAGATTCATTTTGTTAATACAAATTGGTAACGGATCCGAGTACAAAGGAGAATAGAAAGAAATTCCCATGTTTCCTGTGAGAATATTTCTCTTCTCCATTTTGGTGAGATCTAGTCTTATGTTTGATGAAAAAGGACTCACAGGAGAGCGGGTGAGTATGGGTGAATACTGTGTTATGCATGTACATTACTATGCGGGCATAACTGTTCTGTATTGAGTGCTATATACTTGGACTATATTTCCCCAAAATAAGGTTTGTAAAGGACAAGACATTCCAAAATATGGCTTTGTGCGTGTAAACCCTACACTGGATTTGTTTGATATAGATCCAAGTCATGTAGTTGATGTCTTAAGGTGCCCATACACATTTGTTTAAAGTTGATCAAAAGGGACGATTTCAACCAAAATAATCATTTGTCAGATGAAATTTAATAACAAAAATAAAAACGTTTTAGCCGACTGATGACAGACCATTATAGTTTGAGGAGAAGTTGGCCATGTTTTAAATTTTCGTCCAATAGTTGGACAAAAGATCTTTCATTGAAATAATGATTACTACTGGATGGAAGATCCTTCTTTTAAAGAATGCTTCCAGAAATATCTTTCGTCCATCACCTGATTTCACTGAATATGTATGGCCAGTTTAAACAACTATAATGGTCAATAGGGACCAAAATGTTTATGGCTGTGTCTGCGGAATGATCATTCACCAGAAGTTTGTTTGTTTAACTGATGTTCAACCAATTTCTAAAATCTAAAAGATGGCCATACACATTTATTCGACAGCTAACTTTCCAAACTTCCCTATTTAATGGGGAAAGGGGAGAAAAGTGAAGCCAGACACTTCTCAACCTTAAAGAGTCACTGGTTTAACTAGCAAATTTCTAAATCACCTAATTTAAAAAAATATATCTGCATCCACCTGAAAAAAAAGCTTTCATGGCCACTAGGGGTCTCACTTCCAGCTAAGTTGCAGTCCACTGCCTGTTGTCAGGTAAGATCCGTCCCTGGAAACAGAGACACAGAAGACAGTTGAGAGGGAATGGATGCATGTCATAGCTAGCTCAGATCCTGAGCCTGATAAAACAACTGTTTCTACACTGCTTCTAAACATCACCAGAGCCTCTTGCCATTCTGTAAGTGTGATTTATTCCTCCTTATCTGTTCTGTGAGCTCAGAAGATGACAACAAACATAGTGGGTAGTTAGGGAAATGATGACACAGTAGTACAGTGCTGGCAGAAGTCAGACATCCCCTGCTTATGAGTGAAATGCATCTAGCTGTGCAGTTGAATCAATGAATAATATGGCTGAAAAAACATTAGGGAAGCCTAAACATATCTGCTCCTTCATAGTTATGACTGTACAAAGAAGTACAGCCATTATGTAATTTTTTTAAAACTCAGGTATGCTTTAATGTGCCTGGTCAAACAAGGCTTATGTGCCTACTAATACCCCAGTTGTTGATTTTTGGTGGATGTATGCTATGTGATACTTGTACCAAACTTGCACATCTGTACGCCACTTTTGTGAATATGGAGCATGGTTGATCATGTCTGAACCATGCTTGATACCGGCAAAGCTGCTGGCAATAAATACTGTTTGAGGTCCTGCCCTGTACATGTCTAAATTTGCAGTAGGGTTGTAAAAGGCCCTGAGTTTCAGTCTTTTATGACTCATTCATGCGTGTGCCATTCTTCAAAGAATTAAGTGGTGCCATCTGGGGATAACTGTGGAGCCATCTTTTAATCTAATCCAGTTTGTTTCCCCAGGAGGAATTAAAAGAATAAAAAATGACTGTATCAGAGCTGGAACGCCATACATTCTGCAGTCTATCCTAATGCAAAAAGGATAACATTATGTATGGAGCTAAAATAATCAGATGTCATCAGTCCATATAAAGATTTATATTAAGCAGTTGCAATTATACTGCCATATGCATAGGCAGAGAGCTGTGAGGATATTTTTACAAATGTTGGCAGCATTATAAAAGACGGCTTCAGGCACTCAGGTGTGCATATTTGCAAACACCAAATACAAAACAGGAGTGAGCACACTAAAAGTGTATATAAAATCATACAGACAGAGATATCGAAGTCTGGAATGATGGCTGAACGCAAGCACGCTACAGAGAAATTCATAATTGATTGTAATATATTATAATGTTTGCCATATAGAAAGGTCTTAATCAATAGTATAGCTAATAATTATTAATTGTAGATATGATACTGGAAAGCAACAAAATTAACCCAAGTGCTACAATATGGGGTTATATGCAGTTATTATTAAAGGTATTTAATAACCTGGTCACCATAGGTACTAATGCACTGAGTCTGTAAGGAGTGACATTGAGTGCCTGTGGCTCTATATGTTGCAGCCATAGGCATTCTGTATCACTACGTAGTCTTCCATATAACATCGAATATGGTGATATTCTTCTACAATACCTTTGTGCATACGACATCCGATAGAATATGGATCAATTTTTTGTAGGGTTTATCTAATCCTAAAAAATCCTCTGTATGCCTCTGTGTGAAATCGGAGGCATGAGAGAGTACATTTCAGCCCTATAGACTTATATAGGACATTCTTTATCTGTATACAGGTATTACAAACTAACTGGCTGTTTGACGCATACAATATTTTCCATATGAACCACCTCAAGTTCCATCACTGTACACTCACCAAGCTCTATGTCAAAAGAATGCCAAACAGGTGAGACTATGTTAAAACGTAACCTGTAAAGAGGTCATGCCAAGCTTGAACGTTATCTCCTATTCACAGGATAGGGGATAACTGGAGCACTGCCACTCTGCTAGCTCCGTCAGTCCCATAGAGAATGAATTAAGCAGCAAGGCACATACTTGACGTGGGCAATGGGACCCCCATTCTTGAAACTGGTGTGGGTTCCAGCAGGGAGATGTGGCGCAAACTCTTTAATAGAATGTGTTAAAAACCGAACCAGCTAAAGGGTATATCTGTAATAATCAATATTACTTATGGTGCCATATCTAGTAGTTGAAGGGTGCACAAAAAATCTAACAAAAAAAAAGCCGGCAAAACAAAGTAAAATACATGTTGTTCCGTAACACCCTCCAACAAATATTGTATATTAAAATAACCAGTCTGGTCCTACCATGTCATGTTGGTGTAAAATGGTGTCTTGTGTCATTACATGGGTTGTGGGACATTTCCTAGCCCTACTAAGCCATGTTGGGTGACTACTTATAACAACAGGGTCAGGCTTTTAGAAAATGGTTCACTTATAAGAACAGTAACTCCTTTTTGCAGTCCTCCAACAGGGCTTAATAGGGCTAAGCGATGTCCCTGGACCTGATTAATCTTCCACTGCTCTGGCAGCCAAGATTCCTGCTTACACAAACAAGACACGTTAGTACCAAACCAATTATTTTAATATACAGTATCTGTTGGTGGGTGTTGGCGTGTATACATTATTTTACATTGTTTTGTTATTTTGCGCTGTTAGGTTTACATGACCAAAACTAAGCTATGATAAAATAAATAATACAGATCAATCAAAGGACCCCTCAGTTTATAGTTTTTTTTCCAAAACACTAGTGTGAACCTAACTACTAACAGCAGACATTCAGAATGGCAGAACTTCATCCAAGGCTAATATGGGAACTGTGGAATGAGGCTACATAAATCAAGACTATTCTTCGTGCAATTTATGGTTTAGATTATATTTTTTCTTTTATAGTCTGATCAGAGAAAGTTTTACCTTTTTCACAGTGTGGTCCGTAGAACCCATCTGGACACTCACAAACATGTCTCTCATTACAGAAGCCTCCATTTCTACATCCACCAGGACATTTTGCTTGATAAACAAAAGATAAATATTACGATTAAAAAGTGATCTTAAAATCAAATGGGATTTAATCAAGCGTTAAATCAGTTCTTAAGGGTAAGTTCACATTTGCATTGGAGGCTCCATTCGAGGCATTGGTCTAAGATTCCATTAAAAAGATCTGATAAAAAAAATCCTGCATGGAAGCCTTTCCAGTAAAAAAACTGGATACCAAATGGAAACTGAACTGATTCTACTGTAGTCAATGGAGTCCGTTTAGCTCTGTTCAGGTCAGTTACGTGCCCTATACAGCAGTTCTCTAACAGAGCAGAACAGAAAAATCAATGATGCGAACCCACCCTAAGACCTCTCTCATGCACACTTTTCTTCTAGGTTTTTGGTAACAAAACGCAATTTGCTTTAATTTCATATCTGATTCAGAAAAAATTGTATTTCTACAAAAGAGATTGCAACCAAATCCAATAAAGTGAAAGATCAGCAATGTGTATGAACCCCTTGAGTCCCAGAGGATTTTCCGTGTTTTCATTTTTCTTCCCTGTCTTCTCAGAGCCATAATTTTTATATTTTTCCATTCACATAGCCGTATGAGGGCTTGTTTTTTGTACTGTTGTACTTTCTAATGCCACCATATAATATTCCATACAATGTAGTGGGAAGTGGGAAAAAAATTCCAAATGGGGTGGATTTGGGAAAAAAATGCAATTCTGCCACAGGTTTTGTGTCTACGACGTTCCCTATGTGATAAAACTGACCTGTTACCTTGATTCTCTGGGTCAGTACAATTACAACAATACCACATTTGTATAGTTTATCTTGTGTATTAAGGCCTCATTCACACATACGTGGATTTTCACGGACCACAGTCAGTGAAAATCTCCATAGAGATGAATTGATCTTGGAACAGGATCCGTTTCTCTGCGATTTGGAATCGCAGACAAAAATGCTACAACCCTAAGATGTCTCCCTGCATGCTCATGCAATGTGCTTTCACAATACAGCAGTTACCTCAGAGCGGGTTTGAACAAGAGCAAGCCGGCTACCACTACTACATGGCCACAGTGGTCGTAACTAGGGGCAGCAGCCTGACTGATGTGTGTGGGACAACAAATAGGCAAATCTTCTAAACGGTACATTTTATATAAATACATTCTATTAGTAATAATATTGGTATGGCTATATCTAACTATACAAACTACATTTGTGAGATGGGAATACCCCTTTAAGTGAACACAGTAATAAGAATGGAGAAAATACTCAGATCACATTTCCATTGGAGGCTTCATCAGAAATTCCATCATATTTGACAGGAAAAATAGGTCAACATTATGCTATTTTTCTAATCAAACTGACCGGGCAAGTAACAGATCCATTTTAAGTTGACGGGGTCCATCAGGTGCAGTTGAAAATATATAGCACTCTGTCATAGAAGCAGAAAAACTTACATTTTAAAGTGGCTGTCCAATTATAAACACAGTTTATCAAACTGGTGTAAAGTCAAACTGGCTTCGTTGCCCATAGCAACCAATCAGATTCCAACTTTCATTTTTCACAGCTCGTTTGGAAAATGAAATGTGCAATCTAATTGGTTGCGATGGCCAACTACGCCAGTTCTACTTGACACCTGTATGATAAATTTATTACTCGTATTCTCTATCCACATGTTAGAGGATGTGTCTGATATGGCAGGGTTCTGATCGCTGGGGTCCCCACCGATCACAAGAACAGGTTCCTTGTGTTGTCTCATTCAAATGGAGTGATGGTTATGCATGCTACTGGTCCATTCAACTCTATGGTACTGACGTATATAGTCAAGCACTTGGCTATGTCCAGCAGAACTATAGATCTGAATGGAATGGCGTGATTGCCACTCCATTGAAAAAGAGGAACACAGTTCTTATGATCGTGGGGGAGGGGGGGAGCCCAGTGGTCAGACCCCCACTCATCAGAAGTGTTTGTTGTGGGACCACCCCTTTAATCGAAGTGTGACGCTAACTCAAATCTGACATAATTCTGGATTATGTTAAATGCCTGTTGAGGAACACCTCTATGTCATATTTCCATCTATCCCTCCTTTCTTTACATGTCTAGTATTTGACTAGTATTTACTATCTTTATACATGAGATGTGTCTTTACAGCACAATGTCTCATTTGTTTCAGGAGAGTATATTCCTTCCTATGAAAACTAAATAACAAAAATCCTGAAAGGCTTTTGAGCTAAACATTTGTTCACTAAAGAAAGATGTTTTAAGATGATTTTACTATCCTTTAGTTTATTTAAATCACATATTTTTCCACTTACCTTGCTGACATGTTTTAAAGAAGATGGCATTTTGAGGTGTCTGGAGAATCACATTGCCTTCTGAATTCATTACAATAATATTAACCTCAAATGCTGCCACTCCATCTTGATTGCCAAGGCAAGGAAATCCAACCTGGACAACTGAAGAACAATATCATTAATGATCAAAGTCCCTATGTGCTAAAATGAATAAGCTAAAGTTAATTTGATCCACCAAATGAAGAGACGGCGGTGTTCCAGCAACCACCATGGTCCATTCATTGCTTATACAGGCACAATGTCATACATATGTGTGGCTATGCCTGGTGCTTAAAGGAGTTCTCCAGGAATTAAGAAAATTAAAATACTTAAATATTACTTCATTATAAATCTATTCCCAAATATCTTTCATTAGTTATAATGGCTCGTTTTGTCTGGGGAGCAATCAATAGGAGAAACAAAATGGCCGCCGTCCTATTACTACACACAGAACCTGTCCTAATCACACAGCAGGACAAGTTACTTCACAGCACTGAGGTAAAGAACTGCCTCATCCTCTTCTCTGCTTGTCAGGGATTATGATCCTGAATACAGCTGATAAGATCTTTGGCTGAATCTCTGTGGGAATGGAGTTCATGAGCAGATGTGGCTAATAAGCAACAGCGCTTGTGTGCAGTCTCCATTACCACAGTCTGTCCTGTCCATCCTCTCTGTACTTCCTGTCTCCTCATGATCTCCATACCTACAGAGATTCAGCTAAATATCATATTAAACTGTAGTCAGGATCATACTCCCTGACAAGCAGAGCAGAGAGGAGGATGAAGCAGCTCTTTACATCACTGTTGTGAAGTAACTTGTCCTCCTGTGTGATTAGGACAGGTTTTGTGTGTACTAATAGGACTGTGGCCATTTTGTTTCTCCTAATGATTGCTCCCCAGACAAAATGAGCCATTATAACTAATCAAAGGTATTTGGGAATATAGTTATAATAAAGTAATATTTACGTATTTTCATTTTCTTAATTCCCGGAGAACCCATTTAAATAGGTTTTCCTGGAATACTATGGTGTTTATCAGATATGCTCATGTAGTTGCTTACCATATGTACATCTCTCCAAGGTTTTGTTTTTTTTAAATGGACTCTCCTGACCCATTTTCACTGGGTGAAAAAAGTCATTTTGTTTTTTTTTTATATCCTATATGCAGCACTTTTTTTACTGTATCCAACCAAACCCATGATGCACTTCTTTCTCTGCCACAGCTTCAGCACCTTTCCTAACCACTTTCAGCTAGTTTATAGCTCCTCCCACCCATCTACTTTCATAGACACTTCCCTGTCACTGACACGCTCATGGACATAACATCACAGGAAGAGCTGTATGGGCATGGTCATGTGATCACAATCCAGAATGGGAGATAGGAGCAACAAAATGTAAATTACAGCTACCTTCATGAATGATTATTTTAAAGGTTGTTGCCAGAACAGTTGTAACCAGAAACCCCCTTTTGGGTCAGTCCCATTAACTTGAATGGGACTGAGCTGCAGTACCAGGCATTCCCTTTATGGATGAGTCACTGTGCCTGTATAAACAATGAACGAAGTTTACTGAGTAGCGTGGCACCCGGGTGTTCAAACCTCCACCAGTCCTAAAGATAGGCCATCAGTGTCCATAAAAAACTGTTAAAGTGCACCTAAACTGTCACTTTAACTTTATTAGAACCTATAGTACATGTGATGAAATGCATACTTGTTATTTACTTACGTTTTTTTATTTTCCAAGCAAAATAGGTGCCTGAAGCACCTATTGAGCTTTGCAATTCTTACACCACAGTGTACTGATGTAAGGATTTCCCTGTAGCCGCATTGAGCACTGTAAAGGCTGAAGTATCGTTGCTCTTGCCTGTACCCAGTGGCTTGCCAAGGTTGGGGGGTGCCAGCTGTCAGGGGGATGCCGGATGCAATGAGATCTTCCATCAATACAGATTGAAGCGCTCCTTGCTAGAGGGCCGGGACCTGGCAGATCTTTCACTTACTGACCCTGCGCTCATTTCCTCCTGCAGGCACAGATCGCGCTGCCGGCCTGTGTAGGAGGAGCCTATAGGCCGAGAATCAGCCTGTGCATTCTTCCGACACAGTGTTGCAGGGCGATCAGTGCCTGCAGGGGACTGCTGGATCTCATCATCAGGAATGGGACAAGGTGAGTAGTTACTGTGTTACTGTTTTTGTTTTTTTTTAATTCACATTGAAGGTCACATAAAGGGTATTACTACTGTGAAGGGGTATAACAACTGTTGTGGGGACACAGTGAGAGCATAGCTACTGTGAAGGGATCACAGAGAGGCAATAACTACTCTGAAGGGAGCACAGAGAGTGCATAACTACTGTGAGGGGGCATAACAACTGTTATGGGGCACAGAAATGGCATAACTACTGTGAAAGGGGCATAACAACTGTTATGGAGGCACAGGGAGGGCATATCTACTGTGAGGGGGGCACAGTAATGACATACCTACTCTGTAGGGGGCAAAAGGAAGGGCATAACTACTGTGAAGGGGCACAATGCGGACATAACTACTCTGAAGGGGGCACAACGAGTGCATAACTACTGTGAGGGGGCATAACAATTGTTATGGGGGCATAGAGGGGGCATCTCTACTGTGGAAGGGCACAGTGATGGCATAACTACCCTGAAGGGGACACAAAGAGAGCATAACTACTGTGAGGGGGGCACAATGTGTGCATAACTACTGTGAAGGGGTGCATTGAGGACATAGCTACTGTTAAAGGACACAATGTGGGCATAACTACTGTGAAGGGGGCGGGTGCCAGAGAAAGGAACTGCCCCAGGTGCCGAACACCTTAGGTACGCCACTGCCTGTACCAGCACTACTCTTCTCAAGCCTAACATAGATGTGCCATAGATGGGTCAGGAAGAGTTTAAAGAAAGCAGACAAAAATATGGCAGCACAACATTTTGCATACAAACACCGAGATGGAGAAATGGGGATCATTCTAAATTAATGTGGAATTATACCTACTATAAATGAAAAAATAAAAGCTCTTTTGATCAAAAATGTGCACAAAGAGCTTATATTTTTTCATTTATAGTAGCTATAATTCCACTTTAATTTAAAATGATCCCCATTTCTCAATCTCAGTCTTTATATGTGAAATGTTATGCTGCCATATTTTTATCTGCTTTCTTTATGCTGGCTTGCGTGAATGTGCTAGTCTAAATTTTCTTGTAGGAAGAGTTTAAAGACTGTGAGCATTAGGAGGTGTTTCACCCATCAACTCTGCCTGCTTCCCTGTGCTCGCTCAGCTGCACTGACAGCATGTACTGATGTGGTATGCAGTGCTCCATAACACCTCGAACTCCTGCATGTGCCCGCTCTGCTAATGCTTTAAATGCTAGGGAGCCGGCAAAGGTAACACTTCAAACACCTCCAGTGGTCACAGCCTTTAAATACTTCCAGACACATCTATGTCAGGCTTGAGAAGAGCAGCACTGGTATCGCAGGGGACAGGGGCGTAGCTAAAGGCTCATGGGCCCTGGTGCAACAGTTTAGCTTGGGCCCCCTTCCCTCGGTGCTTTGTGGCCAGTGGCAATAATTGAAATGGCAACCCCCCCCCCCCCATGTCAAATTCTTGACTTAACCCCTTCCCTCCAGCCAGAGGTGTAACTTGACAGCATTCCCTTTCTATAATAATAAGTGTCTTCTGATGCGGCACAAGGGTCTTTGGGCCCCCTCAGGCTCCTGGGCCCGGTAGCGACTGTTACCTCTGCACCCCCTATAGCTATACCCCTGGCAGGGGAATATGTACAACAGCACACATAAATGTTTGGATTGCAAAGCGCGATAGGAACCGGAACTTTAGGTACTTATTTCACTAGGAAAAGAAAAAAAAATAATAATAATGAAAGAATATTAAAATCTATCTGCAATAGATTTTAATAAAGTTAAAGTTTAAAACGTATTAAACTGAAACAGAACATTTTGCTGTTTCACTAAATCTGTAAATAAAAATACAATGTTCTGTTTCTAAAAGGATCATGTTTTCTCATAAACTAACAGCTATCAGCCACTGTTATTTGTAATAAAGAAAAAAAATCTACAAAACACCTTGCGTAAATTAATCACTCTTATAATAAAATTGTAGTAATTCCCCAGGAAAGTTGCTTCAGAAACCTCCATTCTCCTGCTGTGTTTCTTAAAGCACAGCTCTATTTCATTAAACACACTGGTTGAAAACTCATCCTGTTTGTTCGGATCAAAATAGTCCATCTGTCATTTTCTGATTACAGAGAATTGGACCCGTACATCAGCTTAAAAACATCTTAGTATAATGGGGATTGTGAGTGCGGAGCACACACTTGCCATGCTGCCATCTTGAGACCCAAATGCTAATTGCATGTTACATTTATTAATACATTGAAGGTATAGTAAGACAATACTAGTTGTAGAATGGGAAGCTAAATACTAATAGAATTTCCTCAACCTATGATGCTTCATTTACTACAAATTTGGAAAACATTATGTAATGGAGCATACAGCAATAGCAAAATAATAAGAAACTAGAATGTCTGACACTGTATGTCAAGTCCTATCCTAAAACAGTGGTTCCCAGCCTCTAAAATGTTTATGCTCACAGGGAAACCCTACTGCTATGTCTACTTCAAAGGATCATATGTCTTATGGGGGACTTCTGACCAGGTTCCAGGGATATTATTGTTAAAGGGAACCTGTCACCGTGACAATGCAGTGTACAGTAATCTGCCACTGGCATGCTAGAGCAAGAGGAGCTGAGCAGATTGATATATATAGTTTTGTGGGAAAAGATTCAGTATAGCTTGTATTTTATTTGTTCAAATTCCTGCTCATTCTGAGCTGTGATGTCAATGAGGTGGTCCTATCAGTGATTGACAGCCTTCCCTCTATGACTGTGTACACACAGATAGCTGTCAATCACAGATAGGACCGTCTCCTTGACTTCAAAGCCGAGAATGAGCAGGAATTTGAACAAATGAAATATAAGTTGTACTGAAATGATTCTCATAGAACTATATACCAATCTTCTCAGCTCCCCCTGCTCTATAACCTCTATAACATGCAGCTGGTAGATTACACTGCATTTTCATGATGGCCCTATAATTTGCTTCCTAAATGTAAAATGAATTCAATTTCTATAAGCAGTCTTCCTTAAAACATTTTCTACTCTTTTCAGCTGCAGAGTTTGTATAATGCTTTCATCTGTCTTTCTGTTTCTGACATAGATAGGAAAGCATATTGCTTTTAGCTGTGTCAGCTCTCTGTGCTCTCTCCCTCCCTTCTCTAGACCTAGCAGTAGGAAGTGATGTACACAGCAGCTCAAGGGAGTGAAGAGAGGGAAGAGAAGTGAGAGTGCACACATTACACAGGCTGTAGACAGGGATGAAAGCATATTCAAGGCAGATTGAAGGAGGAGGGGGAAAGCACAGGCTTTATATGAGTGCAGAGGGATGAGAGAACCCATGGCAGACTCTCCATAGGGAGGGAGGGTGAACGTATACACTGTTTAGCATCATTGTCTGTCAGCACAAGGGTGAGGAGATCTCTACTGGGTTGAAGGAGTAAGCAGTAAAGGAATGAAGCCATGCTGCTACATGAGAGCTACTGAAAGAAGATGCACCCTGAACACATAAACCTCACATCCATCATATATTATTAGAAGGGACAGGCCCACATAGAAAAGGCAGAAACTAGGAGCAAGTTGCAAAATGAATATGAAAGGGTCTGAAAATGAATGAAGGAATGTTAACTGCAGCAAAAACAAGGTGAGTTTCACATCTGCAGCACAGCTCTTCGGCCAAATGTTCCAGCAGAGAACATTGCTGGTTTGTGCCACCTTCCCACTGGACCCCACTGACTATAATGGGATCTGGTGGAGATCCGTCTGCTCCACGGCAAATATGCTGAGATTCGGGTGGACAAAAAATGCAGTGCACAACATTTTTTGTCCTCCCGATTCCCGGCATTCTCTGCTGGAACAGCCTGCCAGATGGCTTTGACACAGATGTGAAACTAGGCTAACAAAAAATATATAAAAATAGCTTTCCATGTCAAAGGTGTCCATTGCTTTTAAATGTGGGATGTAAAATTTATATTGCATTTGTGATAAGAATTTACATAAGCATTATATCTGCAGAACAAAGTAATAGATATTTTAGGTTACATTCACACTTGCGGTAGCCTTTTCTGGCAGGCTGTTCCGGCAGGGGAACAGCCTGCTGGATCCATACTACCGCAAGTCCACTCCGGCTCCATTCCTATAATGGGGGTGGGCCAGCAGCAGTACGGCAAACATGCAGAGAGGCGGCCAGACAAACACTACAGCATGCTGCTGGGAACCTGTGGATACTTAAGACACCTTTCTCTAAGGTAAGGTGTCTGAGCAATAGGTTATTTTTGTATACTAGTCCTGCAAAAGTGCATTATTCTGTTTCTCTGCATGTGTACTGACCTCCACCTGATTCCTAACTCTGACCCTCCACTCTCATTCCTGACTCATGCCTGATTACCATATGAACCCATCTCCACCTGTCCTGAACTTGAACCTGTTTTACAGATTTGCATGTACTCTGCTTGACTGTTATTGGCTATGAGTTTACCCTTGGTGCTATGCGCCAGAGTCTCTGACCCCAGTGGGACAGCTGGCAACCACACTAGAACTATTCCAAAAGGTTGTGGCCTGGTGGCTCTCCTGCAGCAAAATCCAGATCTCTGTATAGGGGTTGAAGGGTGAAGACCAGGGGACTTTCAGGATAATACTCTTAGGATTAGCCCAAAGTCAAACTGGTTATGTTGATGCAGTGATTCCGCACCCACTTCCCATAACACTGTGACACTGTGTTACCTATTGTGAATGGTGACTCCTGTGTGGTATATATATATATATATTTTATTTATTTAATTTTTTCTATCATATCTGTGCTCAGCTCATAAATAGGGGTAGATAGTGTTTTAATTTTTTAATTTTTCACCTTCCACTACTCATTCATTTCTGGAAAATACTTGTGGGGAGACTACACAATGAAATTCCTTGAGGGGTGTAGTTTCCAAAATGGGGACACTTCTTGGGGGTACTACTGTATGAGTACCTATGAGTACCTCAGGGTTTCTTTAAATGCGGCATAGCACCCGAAAAATATTTCAGCAAAATCTGCCCTTCAAAAGCAATATAGTTCTCCTTCACTTGCAGACTTGCAGTGTGGGCATACAGCCATTTACAAGCACATACAGAGTGTTGCCATATTCTGGAGAAAATGGTTAACAAATTTTGGGGTCCTTTTTCTCCTGTTACCACTTGTGAAAATGAAAAATTTAGGCTTAAAGTTACATTTTATTGGAAAAAATTTGATTTTTCATTTTCATAGCTGTTTCTAAATTCTATGAAACACCTGTTGGGTCAAAGTGCTCACTACACCCCTTGAAACATTTCTTAAAGGGAATGTCACCAACACCCCCTATATAAGCAATGCTACCATGCTTTTGTGCAGTCAGACTTTTCCCCACTGACGTCAGGTCTAAAAAAGTGAGCGTGGCGGTGGCAGGGAAGAAGACGGGTCGGCAGGCCCATCTCAATCATCATTTTCTACTCCTGTGTAGAAAATGTTCTACATTTGAGCCAGCAAGGAAGCTGACTTACATTTAGACTGACGGTGGATGCGCAGAAGTTATGTAGAGGCCAGCTCCTCTATTCAGTGAACCCTGTCCCACGCATTCACAGAGCCCAGCACCTTCCTCGCATACTCCTAACTGCATACAACACCCTCCCATTCTGTTGTAGCCTCTCCACGCTTTTCTTTGGCCTACTTGTCACAGTATATAGTAAGGACATCGGCCTCACTATACTTGCGGTGCATGCAAAGTGTTGCTGGTATTGTCACTGGGGTTTCAACAGTGATGGATCCAGTGGGAAAAATTTGCCCTCCAAAAACCACATGGCGCTCCTACCCTTCTGAGTCCTACTGTGTGTCCATACAGCAGTTTACAACCACATTTGGGGTGTTTCAGTAAACTCCAGAATCAGGGCAAACAATATTGAGATTTGTTTAGCTGTTAACCC
This sequence comes from Rhinella marina, assembly GCA_900303285.1. Taxonomy (NCBI): domain Eukaryota; kingdom Metazoa; phylum Chordata; class Amphibia; order Anura; family Bufonidae; genus Rhinella; species Rhinella marina. The sequence goes on from ONZH01030066.1 coordinate 42,846, forward strand.
TTGCTGTGTTATAGGAAAACAATTGATCAAAACGGAAATTCTGCAAAAAAGCGAAATTTTGAAATTCCATCTCCATTTTGCTTTAAAGGGCATCTGTCAGCAGATTTGTACCCATGTACCCAAGTGGTTTCCATGTTCATATGTGCCTGCATTGCTGAAAAAAATCTGTTTTAATATATGCAAATTAACCTCCAGGAGCAAAGGGGCATTACCAATTCACCTACAGGCTCAGCTCTCTCTGAAAGTATCACGGACAGTGTAAACGTGATCATGCCTGGCCCTGTGAATCAAAGTGGAGAAGGTGCAACAGTTGCAGAAAGAGCAGATCCTCTAGGTGTAATAGCAACACTCCCATTGCTCCTAGAGGCTCATTTGCATATATTAAAACATCATTTTATTCAGTAATGCAGGCACATATGAACATGGGACCAACAAGGATGCCTCTGCACATGCAAAAGTACAGTTTTATAGGTACAAACCTGCTTACAGATGCCCTTTAATTCCTGTGAGACACTTAAAAGGTTTTTAAATTCAGTTTTTAAAAATTTGAGGGGTGCCGTTTCTAAAGATGGTGTAATTTTTGGGTGGTTTCTATTATGTAAAACCCCAAAGTCACTTCACAACTCAATCGGTCCTTTAAAAAGATGGTGTTGGAAATTTTCTTGAAAATTTAAAAAATTGCCTCTAAAATTCTAAGCCTTCTAATGTCTTTTACAAAATGATGCCAAACATAAAGTAGACATATGGGAATGTTAATTAATAACAATTTTTTTAATCTGTCTTAGAAGCAGAGTAATTCAAATTTAGTTCATTTCCAGCTGAAACATTCCCTCCAGATTCTCTTCTCTATATAGGTAGAATGCTCCTGGCACCCATGGCAAACAGTTGACTTTACAGAAAGTACTTGTATGAGCCATGTATTGGTTTTACTATAATACTATTATTTAGATGAATGGCGGTCAAAGCAATACAAGGGCAGCTTGAGTCCATTAAAACAGAAACGTGTTCATTATGACTTGTACAGAAAGGTTGTGAGTGGTCTAAAAAGACTACTGTCTATAGCAAATGTATAATATGGATTAGCACTGGTGCCTTGCAGCACTGGCGTCCTGGGTTTGAATCTGACCAAGGACAACATCTGCATGCAGTTTGTATGTTCGCCCTGTGTTTGCATGGGTTTCCTCCTGGTACTCCGGTTTCCTCCCACACTCCAAAAACATACTGATAGGGAACTTAGATTGTGAGCCCCACTGGGGACAGACAGACGCTAATGTTTGTAAAGTGCTGCGGAAAATAGTAGTGCTACCGTGTTTCCCCGAAAATAAGACAGTGTCTTATTATTTTTTTTCCTCCAAAAAAAGCGTTAGGGCTTATTTTTGGGATAGGTCTTATTTTCAGGGAAACACGGTTTAAAGCGTGCCCCCATCAGACCCCGATCAGCCCACTGTGCCCCCTTCAGACCTCAGATCAGCATGCCCCCCATCAGACCCCAGATCAGCCCACCCAGCCCCCTTCAGACCTCAGATCAGCATGCCCCCATCAGACCCCAGATCAGCCCACCCAGCCCCCTTCAGACCTCAGATCAGCGTGCCCCCATCAGACCTCAGACCAGCCCACCCAGCCCCATAACAGTAAAATAAAAAACTCCTCTTACCTGTCCTGCGCCGCGGCTCCGCTCCGGGTGCTCATCTGGCTTCTGAGGCCAGCGCTGCACTGTCACCTGACTGCGTGCAGCGTCAGGTCATAGTGTGCGCACTACGTCCTGACGCTGTACGCGGTCAGGAAAGTGCAGCGCCGGCCCTGGAAGCCTGTGGAGCGCTGGACCCGGAGCGGAGCCGCGGCGCAGGACAGGTAAGAGGAGTTTTTTTATTTTATTACTATGGGGCAGGGTGGGCTGATCTGAGGTCTGATAGGCTGCCGGCAGCGAAAATATACAAGTGAGCGCTTCCATGATGGAAGCGCTCACTTGTATTCACTTTATACAGTAACGTAGATAGGGCTTATTTTAAAGTACAGTAACGTAGATAGGGCTTATTATTAAAACAAGGCAAAATAGCACTAGGGCTTATTTTAGGGATAGGTCTTATTTTCGGGGAAACACGGTATGTAAGTGCATAAAATGAATAAAATAAATTTACAGTATGTTAATGTTGCCACGGATCAGTCAGTGTGGACCCACTGGGCCAACTGATAAGTTTGGCTTTGGGCTTAACCATAAAGGCATTATCTCGGTCGTCCCCTGGTATTCACTCTTTAATACCTGTACAGGGATTCAGACTTTGCTACAGGGGAGCAACCAGACTGCTACTCTTGGGTTAGTCCCAGTATAGTTGGTAGCTGACTCATAGGGGTCTTGCAAAAGTCAGAAGTGCACAGACAGGATGGGTACATGGCACGAACACAGATGGGAACACAGACTAGATAATACAAGAGAATATATGAAGCACAAGTCTTCCAAACACCTTTGCTGGTCACAGGAACTTTAAAGCTCAGGCCCCCTCTGCCTGGTGAGTATACCATACATACCTAGAAACACTCAGTCATTGGCAAGGGAAGGATTTGGGGATACGCATCAGGCCCTTTAACCCTTTGGCGCATTTGGACGTAACTGTACGTCCAAAGTGCAAGTAAGTTGCTGCATTTGGACGCGCAGTTACGTCCAAACTGTTTACCGGGACTGTGACACTATAAAGTGTCACAGCCCCGGAGTCTCCGCTCTCCCGGAGAGCAGAGACGTCGGGGAAGCCGGCAAGGGACCAATCAGAGTGGTCCCTTGCCAGCAAGCGCTCCGATTGGTTAGTCTCTGCAGACTAACCAATCGGAGCGCTTCAGTATTAAAATGCCGGTTTCAGGCTGCGATCTCCACTCTGGAGAGAGATCGCAGCCTGAAACCAGGTAAGTCCTCTGTGCCCCCACATAGCCCCCTTCTTGTAGTGCCCCCCTTGTAGTGCCCCCTCCTTGTAGTGCCCCCCTGGTGCCTCCGTTGCCCCCCCTCCTGCTTTGTATTGTATGATGGCAGCGGCTCAGGATCGGAGCCGCTGCCATCAGCAGAGAGTGTGAGCTGTAATTACAGCTCACACTCTGCTGCTAACAGCTGAAATCGGTGCTGGCACCGATTTCAGCTGTTTAACCCCATAGATGCTGCGGTCAGTAGCCGCCCGCAGCATCCATGGGGTTAAGAGGGAGGGAGCTCCCTCTCTATACCATCGGGCGGCCACTGCTGCAATGGCAACGGCCCGATGGTTACCATGGCAACCAGACGCTTTACAAAAAGCGTCCTGGTTGCCATGTAGCTAAGGCTGATTAGACCCTCAGGGTCTGATCAGCCTTAGTGTAGCACTGATACAGTGCATTGCAATAGATGGCTATTGCAATGCACTGTATAGCCATCAAGCCCACTGGATCTTCAAGATCCAAATGGGTCTTGATAAAGTTTAAAAAAAATGTAAAAAGTAAAAAAGAAAAGTGTGAAAAGAAAGTAAAAAAAAGTGTAAAAAAGTAAAAAAAATAAAGTTTAAAAAAAGTTAAAAAAGTGCCCTTTTTCCCCAAATAAAGTAAAAAAAAAGAAAAAGTACACATATTAGGTATCGCCGCGTCCGTATCGACGGGCTCTATAAAAGCGTCACATGGTCCACCCCGCCAGCTGTACGCAAAAATTTTTTTAAAAAAAAAACTATACCAAAACAGCCATTTTCTGTCACCTTGCCACACAAAAAGTGTATTAGCAGGCGATCAAAAAGGCGTATTTACCCCAAAATGGTACCAATCAAACCGTCATCTCGTCCCGCAAAAAATGAGCCCCTACCTGAGACAATCGCCCAAAAAATAAAAAAACTACAGCTCTCTGACTATGGAGATACTAAAACATGATTTTTTTGTTTCAAAAATGATATTATTGTGTAAAACTTAAATAAATAAAAATAAGTATACATGTTAGGTATCGACACGTCCGTAACAACCTGCTCTACAAAAATATCACATGATCTCTCCCCTTAGGTGAACACCGTAAAAAATAAAAAATAAAAACTGTCTAAAAAAAGCCATTTTTTGTCACATTTCTTCACAAAAAATGTAATACCAAGCGATCAAAAAAGCATATGCCCCAAAAAATAGTACTAATCTAACCGTCATCTCGTCCTGCAAAAAATGAGCCCCTACCTGAGACAATCGTCCAAAAAATAAAAAAACTACAGCTCTCTGACTATGGAGACATTAAAACATGATTTTTTGTTGTGCTTCAAAAATATTGTGTAAAACTTAAATAAATAAAAAAAAGTATACATAATTGATATTGCCGCGTCCGTAACGACCTGCTCTATAAAAATATCACACGATATAACCTGTCAGATGAATGTTGTAAATAACAAAAAATAAAAACTATGCCAAAACTGCTAGTTTTTGTTACCTTGCCTCACAAAAAGTGTAATATAAAGGTACCAAAAATCGCATGTACCCTAGAATAGTACTAACAAAACTGCCAACTTATCCCGTAGTTTCCAAAATGGGGTCAGTTTTTTGGAGTTTCCTACTCTAGGGGTGCATCAAATCTGACATGGAAACTTAAACTTTTTCCAGTGAAATCTGCCCTGGCGTTCCTTTCCTTCTGCGCCGTGCCGTGTGCCTGTACAGCAGTTTACGATGACAAATGGGGCATTTCTGTAAACTACAGAATCAGGGTAATAATTATTGAGTTTTGTTTGGCAGTTAACCCTTGCTTTATTCTCGGACTAAAATGATTTAAATGGAAAATCTGCCAAAAAAGTGAAATTTGGAAATTTTGGCTATATTTTTCTTTAATTCTTGTGGAACACCTAAAGGGTTAATAACGTTTGTAAAATCAGTTTTGAATACCTTGAGGGGTGTAGTTTCTAAAATGGGGTCATTTTTGGGTGGTTTCTATGATGAAAGTCTCACAAAGTGACTTCAGACCTGAACTGGTCCTTAAAAAGTGGGTTTTGGAAATTTTGTGAAAAATGTCAAGATTTGCTTCTAAATTTCTAAGCCTTCTAACGTCCCAAAAAAATAAAATGTAATTTTCAAAATGATCCAAACCTGAAGAAGACACATAGGGAATGTAAAGTAATAACTATTTTTGGAAGTATTACTATGTATTTTAAAAGTAGAGAAATTGACATTTGGAAATTTGGAAATTTTTCTAAATTTTTGGTAAATTTGGTATTTTTTTATAAATAAGAATGAAATATTTTGACTCAAATTTACCACTGTCATGAAGTACAATATGTGACGAGAAAACAATCTCAGAATGGCCCGGATAAGTAAAAGCGTTCTAAAGTTATCACCACATAAAGTGAGACATGTCAGATTTGAAAAATGGGGCTCCGGCATTTGGTCCAAACTGGCTGTCGGTTGAAGGGGTTAAAAGGCCAGAAGTGAGCAAATACACCCTAAGGGAACAGAAACTGGAGCAATGGAGATAGCAGCTTGTAGAGGACACCAGGAAGCATGGTGAGTAGTACGTCAGTAGCGGGCACAGACTACTGCCCGAACACAGTATATATTGATAACTGCTATTTAACAACCATCATACTTACCTGAAGCCTTGTGTGGGACCGTGCCCAGTAATGGTATATTTACAGTGGGGTCTGCCATAATTGCTTTATCCAGAGAGCGCAGTGACAGGAACTCATAAAAATATTCTGCCTGTAACAAAAAGAAAAAAGTATATGACAAATAAATCCATTCCATATCAGTAGACTTAATATTATCTGAACACACTAAGACACATAAGTATATTACAGTTTAAAGCGCAGAACGGACATGTGCCGAAATAATCTTAAAGGGGTTATCCCATGAATAATTTAAAAAATCAAAATCAGATGCTCTGCTAGATTTATATCAAGCTGACAGCTCAAGGGGAGTGTCTTTACTGCTGCAGGTCAGGAGGCGTGTCCGTGCTCTCCCTATCACAGCTCAAGATTCAGTTGAAAGATGAAATTGAGCGTGTTCGGCCTTCTCAGTGAGCGGGTCAAAGAAATAAGAAATTAAGTGGCACTAGATAGATACATTTTATTAAATAACTCAGTCGCTATACAATTTTTTTAATTACAAGCAATTACAAAAGTATTCAGATCCAGATGCTGGTTTGAAAACTGTAGAATATTTTTCATGGGACAACCCCTTTAGCTGATTTTTCCAGCAGAATATTCACAACAGGCGGCTGCAAAGTAAGCAAAGACCTAAATACTTGAACATATCTTTGACTAGGTATATTGGGGATATTTATTATTACTGGTGCAACTCATGAAAGTCCACTTGTTCCCTTCTTGTTACGTCTAGCAGGTTTTTGCCTGTTGCATAATCTTTTCCTGTTTATTAGTTTGCTTGAGGCAATTGCTTAGCAACTTTCTCACATATAATCCATTAATGAGGCTACTTTGGGAAGAAGTACTTGATTGGATAGCCTTTCTTTAAATAATTTTTGTCTCTACTGTGAATATGCCAGATATAGAATGTATCGCTGTATCCAGCAAGTCCTTATATCTTGTATCTTGTTCCTGGTCTAGTCGCTCCATGTATGTGTAGTTTGGTTTTTATGATTATTTCTCATCCAGAGTCTTGTAGTTTGTTTGTGTCCTTGCAGTTTGAATCTGTTTGCTTTGATTTCAGTTCAGCTCTGCTCAATTTGGTCTTCTTGTCTCTGGGTTCTACTGTCTTCATTAGTGTTAGGTCAGTATTTCAGATTAGGGTTTCCACAGGGATATCTTCTTGGACTGTTAAGGTCAGTGGTGTTTGCTTTGAGGGTAAGGGTTCTAGGGAAACATTCAGGGAAAGCTAGAGTCAAGATCACTTATTGTCTGTTATCTTTGATTATCTTTATCTGTCTGCTTCATTATCTGACTCTCATCATCACCTTATCTCTACTCCATTATCTAACATCTTCTTCATCAGTTTGTTAGCATCAGTTTACAACCATTTACCAATTACACTGGCAGATTTACAATCGGTAAGATCATTGCTAACAAGTGTTTGTATTTTAAGAATACTCTTTTATGGGCAACGTCATATGCATTTATATCAAGAAACATTACAATGTAACTAGCTTGAAACATCTTCTATAGGGTGTTGATCCACGGTGCTACTAAACAGATTTGACTTAGGGTTACTCGTGGCACCAAGGGGACAGGCAGAGACATGGTCAAAGGGAAAGCTGAGGTTAGGACAGGCAGAGTTTGTGAAACACGGTAAAACTGGCAAGAGGTCAGCACAGGCAGGACAGGAACAATTCAGACACAGGAGGTCAGAACAGCAGCTCATCTTTAGAGGAACTAGACAAGTTAGAAACCTTATTTCTCAAGCACCTTCCTATCAGGGAACATTCGATATATAACTCAGGGAACTGTCATAGGCTGATGACAGATTAGCCAGTACACATGCTAGCTCTTTAAGAGCTGGGGCGAGCACACACGTGTGTGCAGTTTGGGAGTGCCCAGAAGCATGAGCAGGAAGAAGGAGGAGGCAAGAGTGGCCACTGGCAGCACAGGCCGAAGCAGCGAGGGTGAGTACTCAGAACCCCTGGCGGACACGGACCCCTGGCATTACATCTTAACTAGCAAAAGTCCACTTTCCTTCTCTGGTTCAAGGAATACTATACTTGCTCTTACTGTTTGTCATTATGGGGATTTTCTGCATGTTTCAGAATCAGCCTTGAAGATAATAGGCATAGGGGTTAATTTCCTGCTGGTCTGTTCTATTTTCAGCTGTGGATCCATGGAGGGGTGGGGCTTAGTTGCGGAGCAGGACATAAAGGGGTATTCCAGTTATAACAATTTGTGGATAGGAGATAACTTGTCATAACTAGAATACCATTTTAATTTTCTCTGAAGACAGAGCACAGGTGGGAGGCCCCTACTGCAGCCAGTTGTGTTATATAGTCAGACACAGGATAGTGAGGAGGATGGTTGAGCTCCTGGGACACACAGAGAAAGAGAAAAGATTTCTTAATATACCTGTAGTTCAATTTTAATTATAATATGAACCAAAATGCTGGAATATTTTTTTTTTTTTTACATTTTCTATGATTTGTATTCCTTTAGGAATTAAGCTTTAGTTGGTGCCATTCCCTTTATGCCCAAAAATGTACTTTTCTATTTTTCTTCCTCTGACAGAGCACCCATTTTGTACCACATTTTTCCTTTTTAATTTATAGTCCTTGACAGGCTCTGGCAAAATCTCTCTCAAGAGGAAGCCCCACCCCCACACCATTTACCTGCAATGCAACATTTTTCTAACCCCACTTTCTGTCTTGGATGATTGACGATGGACTAAAAAGGTCTTTACTTTCCTTATTCAGAATGGTTTCAACTTAATGTGTGTTTGTTCATACAGTCCTCCAGAATGACTATTCTCTTTTCATTTATGCTCTATTAACTTTTTTGGCTACCGAACTTATTCTTATTCAAGGATCAGTCATGACATTAAAACCATGTGCCTATCATTCTGTAGGTCCCGTTTGTGCTACCAAAACAGTTCTGACTTCTCAAGGCATAGAACCCACAAGTCTTCAGAAGTTGTCCTGTGTTATCTGGCACCAAGACTGTGGCAGCAGACTTTGAATCTAAGTTGCAATCTAAGATGCCTTGATTTTCCAAGACATCTCAGAGATGTTTGATTAGATTGAGATCTGGGGAACTTGGAAGCCAATTCAATACCATGAACTCTTTGTCATGTTCCTCAACTGAACTTATGCAGTGTGGCATGGTGCATTAGGCCATTAGGGAATACTGTTGCCATGAAGGTGGGTACTTTGCCTACAGCAATGTTTAGGTAGGTGGTACATTTCAAAGTAATATCCACACTACTTTTGTCAGCTTGTTTTCTTCCCCTAGGACATTTCAGTGCTCTCTTGCATTTCCCTTGGTAAATGACACACACAAAAATTGTGTATATTCAACTCAATCCACCTTTTTTATTGTTCCATGGCTCAGTTCCAATGCTCAAATTCCCAATGTAGGAGTTTGTTAATGGTGGCAATGGGTCAATATGGGCACGGTGGCTGGGCTGCAACTACATAACCTGACATGCAGAAAGCCGCAAGGCACTGCGTGTTCTGGCACCTTATTACCATCAATAGCAGAACATGCTTCAGCAATTTGTTCTACAGCAGCTTTGAAGTGGGATCAGATCGGATGACGACATTCATTCCCCACGTGCATGAGCCTTGGGCACCCATGATTCTGCCCCTGATTCACAAATAGCCCTTCTTTAAACCCATTATAGTAGTACTGACCACAGCCTCATATTTCACTCTCTTTATGCTTGCCCATTTTTTTTCTGCTTCCAACATTTCAACTACAAGAACTGAATGCTCACTTGCTACCTAATATATCTCACCCATTGACAGGCTTATCTACTCTATTAAAACAGTAAACATCTATCTCCAAGCTCAGCTAACACTATAATTTAGGGTGTCCAAAAATTATAACAAAAATTCATTCCTTTTATCTGCTTGGCTAGGGAAATCACTGTTGTCTGGTCTTGGAAAAAATCCACCATTCGCTTTGACCTAGTTAAAAATAAGTTGAACTTGATAAATGACAAACTTGCAGGCATTTTATAAGATAAGGAACAATCGTTTAATGCGGGAGTGCTAGTCATTCAATTTTGATATCACAAGTAAATGATGTTCTTTTCACTTTTCTTTTCCCTTGCCCGTACTTCCTAGAAGCCTTGAGATAAGCCCTTTATTATGGGCTTGAATTATTGGTGACAATTCACTACACTTCTTTTCAGGTGTTTTCTCTCTATGTGAAATCTTTTATCTTAATTATAATTTTTTGCTTAATATACCCAAGTTTTGTATTCTTATTGTTCTAATATCTTATTGTTCTAATATTCTTATTGTATCTAATATGTATACAGATTGGCACTACTACCTTATGGTTGATAGTGCTGCGTATTTCAAATGTGGTTATGCACTACTACGCTGGTCCACTTAATCTGTAATTCAGACAGTAACTGAGTATTATATTATACTAAACTCAATTTGGCAGCATTAAGGGTGCCTGAAGACCATCGATTACCTACCTATTGCTGGTTGCCAACTTCCTGTGAATGGTTCAGTTTGGTAAATTGCTCCATAAGGTCCCACTATTTAATACAGTCCATGGGTCTGATGTATTCCACCAAGGTTAGTTGTGCCAACAGGTAGATCCAAGCTAGTAGACGTGTGCAACGGCCAGCAGCACAGGTTCTGTTCCTGAAGCTCATGCTGAGTTAGCGTCACTTTGTAACATCACTTTTTAGCTAGATCCTACTAGATTCTAGTTTGGTGCGCAACAGAATCCGTACCTGTTGTGTGACATCACAGGACAGTCCTCTGAGCGCAAGGTTTGGGAGCAGAAGAAGGCAGGTAATCAATGCTCACCAGACACCATTAATCCTGCTAACCTGGGTGTAGTATAATATAATACTCAGTTACTGTCTGAAGTATTAGGGCACATTCACACAGCCGTGTGAATGGGTCCGCACCTACAGTTCCGTAAAATCCAATAAAAATCATTGACCATTAAAAATGGTTCCAAATTGGTACAAAACAGCTATTAAAATGGCCAGACAGCCAGAGATAGGATGCAAAATGGTTAAGAAATGGTCATGAAAAAACAGTTTTTAACGGACGTTTATGTTCACTGTCATTTGCATGTAGTCTAGAGGCTGTAAGCAAAGTTTTAAAGAAAACACCATAGAAGCTTATGTATCTGTTAAATACTTCAGTTTTCTAAGGCTTCTGAATAAAAATGGATACATTTAACAGAAAACAAAATTTTGGTGTGAAAGAGGGTTTAGGTTTTCTAAATGACATCTGGCTGTTCCACAATATTACTTGTACAACATTCTGAGATTAGATGATAAAGTTTTCAGAAAAACATTATTTTTTACAAAAAAATACTCTAAAGTAGGGGTCATAAAGCATAGTTCTATGTTACCCACGATCCAACAAACTCTATAGCCTTTTTCATGGACTTAGCACAAGCATTTTGGTTTCCAAGTTATGGAAAGGTCTTACAGGGACACTTACAGGGATTGTCCCACCTAGGCCTTTCAAGGCTGAGACGGGAATAACCTATAATAAGCGCTGGCCAAGGGAGACAAAATTAAGGAAACTGACAATCAGCCAGTGCTCTGCTGTTTCCATAACTCCCACAGTCAATGGGAGCTACACAAACAGCATAGCACAGTAAGCTACACCGTATTTGTAACTCCCTAGATATGGAATCAGTGAAGCTTGTTGTGCTACACTGTTTGCAGGTCCCATTCCATGCTATAGTCAGCCATTTCCAGAACAGTGATTACTGTAGGTTATTCCCATCTTGGCTGGGAAAGTTCAAGATGGGACAACCCCTTTAAAGTGAATGTCTAGCCTTAAATACAATACTTTTGTTCCTGATCATCATCTCATGTAAAAGACCTTTAAATAGGTTGAAGATTCTGTGCTGATTAATTTTCTAAATATATTTTATACTGCTGTCAGATGGTATAATTAAACAATAACAAGTTGACTGTAGCGACCATTACAAACCAATCTCATCTACACGTTGAGGAACTTTTCCACATGGAAGTAGACCTGCAGTATGGATTTTTAAATCTGTGGACGTATCCTAAGTGTCTGTCAGAATTCACAGGGATCCCTCTGAAAACAGAACATAGTCTTCATGGCTTGAATATGGAAGCAATGACGCTATTGTGAATGATGTAATGCTGCCATTTCATCTGCTGTCTAACATCCTTCATGTGGCCGATTCCCCTGGTTATGACTCCATGAAAAACCATCTATATTGCTGCGTTTTTATGCACAGCTCAGATGATCAAAATCTGGATGTACAAGCAAAATATGTCAACCATGTTACATAGTTAATAGTTACATAGTTAATAGGGTTGAAAAAAAGTCCATTAACTTCAACCAAGGGATGGGTGGGGATGCGAATCCCAGAAAGGTGAGAGAGAAATGAGACTCTTTTAAGAATTGATCTAAACTCTTTTTTTTTAATTTCCACTGTTCCTGCTGTGACCATGTCCTGAAGTAGTTTATTCCACAGATTCACAGTTCTTACAGTAAAGACGCATTGATTTTTTGGAGACTGAACTTTTTTTTCTCCAGTCGGAGGCAGTGCCCCTTGTCTTTTGAGGGCATTTTATATGGAACAGCTCTTCACCATATTTTTTGTATGGCCCATTTATATATTGTATAGGTTAATCATTCTGAATAGGAATCTTTGACCATAAGTCTCTGGACACTGTCCTTCAGTCAGTTTCCAATCCAATTATAAACTATACTTTCCAAGCCTATAGACCTTACTTTACCTATTAAACATCTATGAGTGACAGTATCAAAAGCCTTTGCAAAATCCAGAAACACTACATCCACAGCTGACCCTCTGTCCAGGCTTCTACTCACTTCCTCAAAAAAACAAATCAGGTTAGTCTGACAACTTCTGTCCTTGGAAAACCCATGCTGGTTATCAGTTATGATATTATTTACAGTCTCATACTCCTGTATATAGTCCCTTAAGAGTCCTTCAAACAATTATCCCACAACAGAAGTTATTCTAACTGGTCTATTATTACCTTTGGAGGACGTAGATCCCTTTATGAATATGGGCACCACATTTGCCTTGCACCAGTACTTGGCACTGTTCCAGTACCTAGAGAATCTATAAAAATTGTAAACAGGGGCCCTGAACTGAGCTCTTTAAGAACTCTTGGGTATTATCCGTCTGGATCTGGAGCCTTGATCACAATTACCTTATACAGTACCGACCAAAAGTTTGGACACACCTTCTCATTCAAAGAGTTTTCTGTATTTTCATGACTATGAAAAGTGTAGATTCACACTGAAGGCACCAAAACTATGAATTAACACGTGGAATTATATACTTAACAAAAAAGTGTGAAACAACTGAAAATATGTCTTATATTCTAGGTTCTTGAAAGTAGCCACCTTTTGCTTTGATTACTGCTTTGCACACTCTTGACATTCTCTTGATGAGCTTCAAGAGGTAGTCACCTGAAATGGTTTTTACTTCACAGGTGTGCCCTGTCAGGTTTAATAAGTGGAATTTCTTGCCTTATAAATGGGGTTGGGACCATGAGTTGTGTTGGGCAGAAGTCAGGTGGATACACAGCTGATAGTCCTACTGAATAGACTGTTAGAATTTGTATTATGGCAAAGAAAAACGAGTGGCCATCGTTACTTTAAGAAATGAAGGTCAGTCAGTCCGAAAAATTGGGAAAACTTTGAAAGTGTCCCCAAGTGCAGTCGCAAAAACCATCAAGCGCTACAAAGAAACTGGCTCACATGAGGACCGCCCCAGGAAAGGAAGACCAAGAGTCACCTCTGCTGCGGAGGATAAGTTCATCCGAGTCACCAGCCTCAGAAATCGCAGGTTAACAGCAGCTCAGATTAGAGACCAGGTCAATGCCACACAGAGTTCTAGCAGCAGACACATCTCTACAACAACTGTTAAGAGGAGACTGTGTGCAGCAGGCCTTCATGGTAAAATAGCTGCTAGAAAACCACTGCTAAGGACAGGCACCAAGCAGAAGAGACTTGTTTGGGCTAAAGAACACAAGGAATGGACATTAGACCAGTGGAAATCTGTGCTTTGGTCTGATGAGTCCAAATTTGAGATCTTTGGTTCCAACCACCGTGTCTTTGTGCGACGCAGAAAAGGTGAACGGATGGACTCTACATGCCTGGTTCCCACAGTGAAGCATGGAGGAGGAGGTGTGATGGTGTGAGGGTGCTTTGCTGGTGACACTGTTGGGGATTTATTCAAAATTGAAGGCATACTGAACCAGCATGGCTACCACAGCATCTTGCAGCGGCATGCTATTCCATCCGTTTTGCGTTTAGTTGGACCATCATTTATTTATCAACAGGACAATGACCCCAAACACACCTCCAGGCTGTGTAAGGGCTATTTGACCAAGAAGGAGAGTGATGGGGTGCTACGCCAGATGACCTGGCCTCCACAGTCACCAGACCTGAACCCAATCGAGATGGTTTGGGGTGAGCTGGACCGCAGAGTGAAGGCAAAAGGGCCAACAAGTGCTAAGCATCTCTGGGAACTCCTTCAAGACTGTTGGAATACTATTTCAGGTGACTACCTCTTGAAGCTCATGAAGAAAATGCCAACAGTGTGCAAAGCAGTAATCAAAGCAAAAGGTGGCTACTTTGAAGAACCTAGAATATAAGACATATTTTCAGTTGTTTCACACTTTTTTGTTAAGTATATAATTCCACATGTGTTAATTCATAGTTTTGATGCCTTCAGTGGGAATCTACAATTTTCATAGTCATGAAAATACAGAAAACTCTTTGAATGAGAAGGTGTGTCCAAACTTTTGGTCTGTACTGTAGATGGTCCCACAAGTAGCACTTAATTATATTTCTATCAATGGATGTCATTGTTATGCTATGGTATTTACTCAATAAATATATATTGCACAAGGATTACAGCAATATAACATTCTTACATCTTACATCAGTGACTGTCTCCTCAATTGTCACTGCAAACTGATGCACCATTTTGCATCCCACAGAGATGGGATAATTATATAATTATCTATACAAAGTCTCAAAAGAAATATAAAATGACCCACACAACAGAAAGTACTATGAACGTATGAATACCGCTGTTTTTCCTTGCTGTGTTTCATTCAACGGAAGCTGAGACAGCAATCTCATCATACCACACCGTAATACATCTAAAATTACAGTGTCAACACATCTTAAAATGTTTGCAGAAAGATGGAAGAATTTGACCACAATGTGCCACCACTAATTCCCTTGTATATTTGTGAAATGTATTTAGCACCTTCACCTTTAGATGAAAGACTTTCCAAGAAAATTTCAAATTTTTTACTTTTGTCTTGTGTCATCTTGCAGTGATAACTACTGAGTTTATTTGACCATAAAGAGTTCTCAGCTTTTAAGAAAATTAATCCATGCCTTGAAAGGTAAGACACATGGCTAACTGGTACAGACTAATGTTGGACGGGCTTCAAACTATTAAGCCTTTGTTCTTAGGACTTACAGAGTGGCTTTGATGTCTTGGATAAAACACCCCGGGCACACTAAAGACCAAATGCCTGATTATGTTCTAACGAAAGTATAATCAATAGCGCACGTAAGTTAAAAGGGAGCAGAATTAAAATGCTTTTGTAATTAAAACTTTATTGACTGTATATGCCTCATTTAACCCAGTCTGCAAAATTGGTTTGTCTATGGCACAGCCCTGTGATTGTAATTACCTATGTTACAATTATTCAAAGAATCAAGTTCCAACTATTGACAGCTGTTTCAAAGGCATGGAGATGTTGTAAGACACACTATTGGGGAAGGACAAGCATCTACCGTAGCTGGTATTAAATCTTAAATGAGTTGTCCCACAAGGCATTTTCACCCCAACACTTTCTGCACAATACAAGCCTTCTCTTCCTTACAGCTGTCACTGAAATAACCAAATATCTTGAAATTGCATGGACTTTGCTTTCTATCTGATGGGCTAAGGGAAAGCCTGTGTCCTACATGCATATCCTTGCATCATACATGGAGGATCTGGATGAACAGATAGCTTTAACTGCAAATGTATGACCAGAATCTTAGACATCACTAGTAGGACACGCACATAGATATACTTCTGTGACACCTCGTGATGCTGTTACAGTCTGCAGTACTAAAGGGGTATTCTGGATGGGACAAGTTATCCACAGTATTGGGAATAACTATTAAATCTGTGGGGGTCCTACCACTACTACCCCCACCAATCACAAGAATAGGGACCTCGTACAACTCCTGTTTGCTCCTGGAAGATGATTGACAAGTCTTCTAAAAGGATTTTATCATCAACAATGTTATTTGAAAAACGTAGCCTTTAGGATACCGGAGGTTTTTTCTTCCCTATCTTCCTTGAGCCATAACTTTTTTATTTTTCCGTCCACATAGCTGTATGAGGGCTTTTTTTTGCAAGACAAGTTGTACTTTCTAATACCACCATTTAATATAGCATACAATGGGGTCGAATTGGAAAAAAACACAATTCCTCCAACGTTTTACGTGTTTTCTTCTCACGACTTTCCGTTTGCGGCAAAACTGACCTATGCCTTTCATTCTCTGGGTCAGTAAGATTACAACGATACCACATATGTATAATTTTTTATGTCTAAATAGTGTAAAAATAAATTCAAACTTTGAGAAAAATGTTTTTGCATCACCATATTCTGACCTCCAAAACTTTTTTATAGTTATATTCACTGAGCTGTGTGGGGGCTCATTTTTTGTGGGGCAATCTGTAGTTTTTATTGACACCATTTTGGAGTGTGTATGACTTTTTGATCACATTTTATTACATTGTTTGGGGTAAGAGAAGCAATGAAAAAATTGAAAATTGGCTATTTTGACCTTTTTTTCCATTGCGCGATTCGCAGTATTGGAAAAATATTTTTATATTTTAATAGTACAGGTGTTTTCAGTCATAGTGATACCCATAATGTTTATATTTTTTGTTATTTATGTATTTATTTTTTTATTATACTGAAAGGGATGCGATTTAAACTTTTATATTTTTTTATTTTTTTATATATTCTTTAACAGTTTTATTTTATTTTTTGGTATGATTTTGAAGCTTGTATTTGAGCGTCCAAAATCCTATTTTTTGTTTAATTTTGAACAATCATGAATTTTTTAAATCCATATGTTATTGAGAATTGCTAATTTCTTATTTTGGCCTGCCTGATGGCCAAAATAAGAATTGCAGCTTTAATTCCCTGAGTCTCTTCAGCAAGACTCAGCGTATTAAAATCAATTACCGGCATCCTCACTGGCCGCAGAGGATGCTGGTAAGAAGCCCAGGTTTTTTACCCTTTATATGCCGTGATCTCACTTGATCACGACCTCTAAAGACTTTAATTACTGCGACCGGCAATATTGCTGGTTGCGGTAATTAGCCGCAGGTCTCTGCTGTTTGAAATAGCAGAGACCCACCGGCTATGATGTTCCATGCATGTGCGAGCGGGTGCCTTGTTTGCCCGTATTGTACGGCGCTGGTTGCCTGTACATATACGGCGCTGGTTGCAAACGGGTTAAGAAGTATTACGACTTGTTTTTTTCTTTAACCCCTTCCCCTAAATGACATAACTGTACATCTGTATTGCAAGTGATTTAGCACAATCCTACATACAGTTACATCAAGAGGACGGCAGGGCTCAGGAGCTGAGCCCACATCATCTGCAGAGGGTGTCAGCTGTACATTTGACACCACACTGGGGGGATCGGCGCTAGATGCAATCTCTACAATTTGACCCTTTAAATGCTGTTGTAAATAACAACCGAGGCATCTAAGTAGTTGATGGAAGGAGGGGGCTTTGTCTTTCTAGCCATGGGCACCTGCATCATGATTGTGGGGAACTGATTGTTGCTATGGTGACTGGAGGCCGAACAAATCTGCCAGTTACAGAAGCTGATTAGACCCTGCCAGTGTATTTTACATTTCAGCGTAAACTGACAGATGTGCTACATTGTAACAAATAAGTATATTATACAGAATCAGGACACTGAAAGTTCAAATCCCCAAGAGGGGCTTAGAAAACAGTAAGAACACAAAATGCTTTTGAAAAAACTAAAAGAAAGGCTAAAACGTATAACAAAATCACCCTTTTTCCTCTTATCTAGTACTTTATTGTTGGAAAATAAAATATATTACACATAATTGGTATCATTGCATCTGTAACAACCTTATTTATAAAATCATCCTGCTTGATGAAAACGGTGTAGACAAAAATAAAAACAATGCTGGATGGGCTGTTTTTTGGCAACTCACCTCCCCAAAAACGGTACAAAAAGCAATTAAAAGTCACCCCAAAAAAGCAACTACTCACACAGATGCTTTGATGAAATGTTATGGGTCTTAAAAAATGGAGACAAAAAAATAACGGGGGATTTCTCATCTGCAGTAGTTTTGCTGTTAGTTTTACATCTGTCTTTGCTTTGTAAGATTGTGCCAAATTTATGAAATTTCACACAGTAATAACATATTTGGAGCAAGTGCAATGTGCTGTACGCCTTTGTCTGTAAAAAGTACACAAGGGGGTTGCTTGGGGTGAAGATGTGACTTTTCAAAAAGTAAATGAGACTAAAAGGTGTTCTAAATCTGAAATCCTTACCAACTTTTCACTCTAAAAATGGTGAGGCTCACCAAATGCCAGAAAATTCGACCAAATGTCACATGCAGGCATCACTTGCGACTTTTTTACGCCATAAAACTAGTGTTTTAAATTTGATAAATGACCCCTGAAATGGTTAAATTTCACCTTCATTTTGGAATAATGCCTAAATGCCATTTTGAATACTTAAAGGAAAAGAGATTTAAAAATGCATTCATTTGAATAGGATGAGCAGATGTTACACTGCTCCTCTACAAAATAGATGACATGCAGGTAATTTTGAAGTGGAAGCTGCACTTGCAAGAGCTGCACTACACCTTTAAAGAGCTGATGGGCAGGGGTACTGGGAGTCGAAACCCTGCCAAACTGAACAGGGGCATAATTATCACCATACCTGCCATAGGGGCTGCTACAGGGCCCATAGTGCCAGACAGCCCAAAATGCCTGGCAGACAAGACAATGTCCAGATGTTGTGTATAGCTGCAGGACTGTCATTAGGGTAGCACTAGCGGTGTAGTTGTTAGTGACCCTGCCCAAGTAAAAACAGTAAAGGTATCGTTTTAGCTGAAGTCCCTAGCTGGTGTAGATTTGAGTTTCTGGTGCACGGGTGTCAGAGAAGCATCTGTCCATTAATGAAGGAGCATCTTACTCCAATGCACATTGTGTATGGTAACACCCTTCTTGATAAATGTTCCCCAGTGAGTGCAGCTGGACGACAGTAAAGAGAGCCCTAGAAGCTGCTGCCTCTCTGCTATGTGCAGGCAGCAGCATCGGTGCACATTATTAGGCCTCATGCACATGACCGTATGTATTTTGCAGTCCGCAAAAAATACGGATGACGTCCGTGTGCATTCCGTATTTTGCAGAAAGGAACAGCTGGCCCCTATCATTGTCCGTAATGCGGACAATAATAGGACATGTTCTTTTTTTTGCGGAACGGAAATATGGACATACGGAAACGGAATGCACACGGAGTACCTTCCGTTTTTTTTGCGGACCCATTGAAATGATTGGTTCCGCATACAGTCTGCAAAGAAAACGGAACGGACACGGAAAGAAAATACGTTAATGCCACCTTTTCCCAAAAACCCATACTTTGGGTCAACACATCATCACTGGGGGCGGGAACAGGAAAGCACTGCCACAGAAGTGCCAGGGGAGTGTTTTTTTTTTTTTTATTTTAGACACCCAACTGTTTTATGCAAAGTAATCTGCAAAAAAAAAAAACTCTGCACCTTTCCACATATTTTGGTGCAGATCTGTTGCGCAGATTTCTCTGCTGCTTTCTCCAGATATGTGTACATGTGAGCCTAACATAATAACAGCATAAATATGTGCTCATACAATGGTGCAACTAATCATTATTATTACCAGTAGTTCTTAAAGGGAACGTGTCATCAGAAAAAAAAACTATTTTTTAAATCAAGTTTTGTATGCTAAACATATCTTTTAGAATTATTGGTGATTATGCAATCATGTTGTTTTCACACTAGACACTAGGCCTAAAATATGTCATGATTTCAAGTTCTTTGAGAGCAGCCACATGGGCTATCGACACAATAGATAGGAGGGGATTCATTGTCTTCTGTAAAAGATTTTTCGAGGCATGCTCTATGACCTGTGCAGCGGTCAGAAGGGAGTAGATAAGCTGCAATATCACCTATTATAAATGGTGGCTCCTGTGTTATCTATACAAAAGTGATATCCATCATTGTAATCCTGGCTTTTATGAAAATGAGATAGCTACTGAAAAGTTATCTGTACACAGCATTTATTAAGCTGAAATACACCTATATTAGGCGTATTTCAGGTGCGGCATGTGGTGCAACAGCTAGTTGCCCGCAATCTGCAACTTTTCCCAGCTCACGCCAGGTCTAAAAGAGTAGGAGTGGCATGGGAGGGGAAGGGGAGGGGCTGGCAGGCCCATCTCATTTACCATTTTCTATGCCTAAAACAGGTCAAATGAAGACACCAATGAAGCCGTCTTACTTTTAAAACAGGCATATGATCCTGTGCCTCTTCATAACTTCGGCAGAACCACCGCCAGCTTAGGGGTTTATTAAGAATGGCATCTAAAACGCCAGTCTTAATAAATGTTCCCCAAAGTCTTGACATATTAGCCCTAATGGCCTGTATGATAACTGCATATTTAATTTTTTTAAATAAAATGGAAAATTAAAAGAAAAATCACAAAAACAAAAAACAAACGTGTTTAACATAAAAACGTGATTTTCTGTTGACACATTCTCTTTAAGAATGATTGTAGCCTCAAACACATTGCCATTAACCCGTTCGCTACCAGTGCCGTACATATACGGCGCTGGAGCGATGTGCAAACTTGGCGCCCCCTTGCAAGTGCAGCGGGTGTCATGGCCGGCAGATCTCTACTGTTTCAAACAGCAGAGACCTGTGGCTAATTACTTCAAACGGCAATAATGCCAATCGCGGTAAGTAAATGCTTGAGCAAATTTCACTTAAAATAGCATTTTAAAAATGCCTGATAGTTCAAAATTAAAAATTAAAAAACATAATTTATAGGCTCATATATGACCACTATCATCACAAAAAAATTAAAAAAATCTTAAATATAATTAAAAATAAATACCTAAATAACAATAAATATAAACATCCTGGGTATTACTGCGACCAAAACGCCCATACTATTAAAATTTTTTTTTAAAAAATCCAATACAGCGAATGACGTAACGGAAGAAAAAGTCAAAATGGTCGATTTGCCATTTTTTTTATTGCTTCTCTTACCCAAAAAAAAAAGAAATAAAATGTGATCAAAAAGTCATGCACACTCCAAAATGGTATCAATAAAAACTATGGATTGTCCAGCAAACCATGAGACCCTAAACAGCTCAGTAAACAAAAGTATAAAAAGTTATGGGGGTCAGAATATGGTGATGTAAATTTTTTTTATTATTTTTACACTATTTAGACATAAAAAACCTATACATATGGGGTATCGTTGTAATCGTACTGACCCAGAGAATGAAGGGCATGGGTCAGTTTTGCTGCAAAGAAAATGCTGTGGGAACAAATCTCATTCCAATTCCACCCCATTTGGAATTTTTTTACCGCTTCCCACTATGTTTTATACCACAATTAATGGTGGCTTTAAAAAGTACAACTTGTCCCGCAAAAAAAAAAAGCCCTTATACAGCTATGTGAACGGAAATATAAAAAAGTTATGGCTCAAGGAAGATGGGGAAGATAAATGAAAACGGAAAAACCTCCGGTATCCTAAGGGTTTACAGAGCAAGCCATAAATAATTTTAACCACTGTAGTATCCAATAATAGTCTCCTAGCAGTACCCATTAGTAGTGCCAGCAATACTAGCATTAGGCTGGGTTCACATCATGTTTTTGTCATACGTTTAACATACATTAAAAAAATGTATACGTAAACGAATGCCTCAGACAGATGCCATACTGTGGCATCTGTCACCATAGAGTTCCATTGTAAAAACAAAACTAAAAACTTTACATTAACAGATGTCTCAGACAGATGTCATACTGTGGCATCCATTACAATAGAGTTCCACTGTAAAAAAACAAAAAGTAAACATTAACATGTACGTTTTTTTTTCTGGACTGAGTCCTGAAAACAAACCCTATATGTTAACGTATACTTTTACTTTTCTTTTTAACAGTGGAACTCTATGGTGACGGATGTCACAGTATGGCATCTGTCTGATGGATCCGTTACATATACGTTTTTTTTCCTGGACCATCCCCTTCCCGCTACACCATGCCCACAATGTTAGACCTGGTGCAAGCAGGGAGAAGTCTCAGACTGCGGCAAAACTACATGTTGCTCTGCAATCTGTGCCTGCTATACGCCTAATTTAGGTGTATTTCAGATTGATAAATGACCTCCAATGTTTTCAGCATTAGCTAACAAGCTAATCAACAAAGCCAGCCGCCTGCCTTAAAACTGATTGCGATACATGTCTTGGCATGAATGCATTAAGATACTTTTCTCCTAATTCAAGTAAACTTGTGAGTAACAGAAGATTATATTGTAGCAGTGGTGTGGCTATAGGAGATGCAGAGGTTACAGTCACACACAGGGCCGGATCCATAAAGAAACCGAAAGGCCTCTGTAGACATAAAAGTGCAGCAGGCTCCCATTAGCTCCACTACCTTCTCGCAGCTTATCAAGCACAGCTCCGTACATTAAATAGCAGCTGAGAAGAATAACTCCTGGGTTGAACACTCAGCTATCCAAGGTGTATGGGCACCTTAAAGGGTATTCCCATCTCAGACATTGGTGGCATGTCACTAGACTATACCACCAATGTCAGAGGTGTGGGTATCACCTCTGGGACATGCTCCTATGCCCAGCACTGCCTCCCATTCCCTATATGAAGGAGAGAGCACCGCGCATGCGTGGCCACCCTCCATTCACCACTATGGGAGGTTTGAAAATAGTTGAGCACTGGATCGGCTATTTCCGGCAGTCCCACATCGGTGAATGGAGAAATGGTGTGTAAGTGTGATGTTTTGTCCATTCCTACATGCAGGACTTTTTGTTCCATCTAAGATAACGGATCTCAGATGGAAATTGCTAAACGGATGCAAAAAGTGCATGACTGAGCATAATGGATGCTTAAAATACAGGATCCGTTGTTTTGTTTATTTTTCTGTTCTTCTGACAGATCAGAAGAACGGAAAAGGAAACAGTGATGTGAACCCGACCTAAGGTACCATCATTTTTTACTGAAACCAAGTTGTAAATTCCTTTACCATGTTGAATATGAATATGCTAGAACACTACAAATCTTTTAAGCCCTAATTTCAAGTACAGTATGTGCAATAATTACATTTCTGTAGTATAGTAAAATATACTTGCACAAGAATGTTTATCTACATTCTTGTGCAGTTATCTTAATATCCCATTGTATCTCTGTACTTGTCCATGCTGGTTGCCGGTACCTTCTCAAACAGCTGATCGGCTGGAGTCCCAGGTGTTGAACCTGCACCGATCAGATACTTATGACCTATCCTAAGGATAGGTCATCAGTATAAAACAGCTGGAAAACCCCTTAATATCTATCTTTTATCTTTGTGCCTGATGTGCACTTATTAAAATTATTTTATATATTATATATGTGTGTTTGGGACACAAACGCATCATAGTGTTACAGGTATGCATTTTTGATCCAACTTTTTTGTATGATATATTTCAACTACAAATCTAGCCATGCACGTGTCTTATTAGGTAGACATTGCTGGTAAAATAAGTATTATATAGAACACTATACAATAATACTGATATCACAGCAAATATAAGGCTTTGTATATGATGAACTAGAAAAATAAGATCACTTTGTGAGATTTAGAACATGATGAACAGTATCAGGGCAGAGGGAAATACAATTATTACAGTCAGTGAATTAATAATGAGATGTCTGCAGATGGATGACATGTATTATCACTTAACATGTCTCGGGTATTAGAAAGACTAATCTGCATGAAATTAATGGTATCTTGTTGTGAAGAACAGAGGTTGTGTACTGAACATTTATACTAAGTAAACTACTATGGAAACCAGATGTAGCTTACAAGGTGCCTCGCAACTCAACTCTAAGCACTAAAGCCTTTTTTGGCTAAAGTTTGAGTGATTTACCGCTGTTTTCTATCAGATAGAACAGATGGCATGCACATGCTTGCTGGACTAAATGAAGTGGGATTTCAGCAGCATTGTGCTTTGATCCCTGGTGGCATGTCTACAACACCAAGATGCAAAATACCACAGAACAACAGGATCTCAATATTAAAGGCTGAGCCACACTCGTGATATGTGAACCCCTTTAAGTTAAAAAAAAAAAAAACAGTACCCACAGAATGTAAACAGATTGACATTCCATTTTGGAAATTCTGCTCCAGAGGTCAGGAAACAAGGTATTTCCTCTGCTGGTGGCACGCAGCACTGTAAAGGTATATGTCCTTTGAGTGCAGTATACTTTTGCTGGTCAGAGACACTCGTAATTCTTACCAGGAAGGAATTTAAACTACTGATATTAAGCAATAAAGTAAATAATATTATAATAACATAGTATCTCTGCTTAGTGAATGGGCCATTGATCTGTATTCACGGAGACGCTGGGATTCCTCAAGTACATGAATCATGCTTTCTTTTAAAGTATGACAAGGGGGCTTATTTTTGCGGTGGATTTATAGATGCAGATACTCAACTACTTGGATTTGGCAGGCTGCAGTTCTTCACACATCAAATTGCCACATGACCACTGTTGCTGCAGTGCCCTGGGAATAGTTTACCCACTATGTCGCCTTGCCGCTTTGATGAAGGCCTTGTTCTGGATGAACTTGAAAGAAAGGTTAAACACACATTTTTTGTTCCTCTTTCAAGTTACTACGTGTGACATATTTACAGTCAGTTTTGTGTTTGAGCAGCTGGGAGTCTGGGGCAGCTGCTTGGGGACTCACATTGCCTCCTGAAATATTAAATGGCACAGGGAGATCAGAACTCTGCCAGAACTCTGCCAACCACATGACCTATTGGAACACATGAGATACTGCAAAACTTTCTTCACTTGCTTATTAATGCTGTTATATAAACTTCTTGGTAAGAGAAAACATTTTTAAAATTCACTGAATAATAATAATAATAATAATAATAATAATAATAATAATAAAAACTAAATTAATAATATAAAAAACAATAAAAAGAACATAATAATAATAATAATACTATAAAACTTATTAGGACCAGCAGCACACTACCAAGCTATTTGTGTTCCGCAATGTACAATATACATATCATCAATATATCATTTCCAACTACTGTACTGTTCTTCCATACAGAAGTAAAAGTTAACCCTTGATTGCTAGAGGAATCTATATAACTTTGGGATAAACACACACCAGGTTCATCCAAGCCCACATTCAGTCACTTGCCCATTCTGGATGTCATCTCGTTTCATGTCATCATTCTAGACCTACCTGTCCAGTGGCTTTCCATGTAAAGTTCATTGCCTGGATATTGACAGGAATAGCTGGCATCCTCTGCTGTGCCTTCCTAAAATCATGAGTGAATGGTGCCATTTTTCCTTCAGAAACAATCAAAATATCTTCTTCAAAGCCTGAGAATAAATATTACGGTGATGAGAAGAAAAGGTACATACAGTTGGTGTGTGTTATCACAATGCTTTTAGGGCACTTAACTACTGACCAGTGCAAGATGCACTGCAACATCAGCAATACCCTTAAAATGTGAATTCTTCTGAATCCCCAGCTAAAGGTGTGTACCTATTAACACTCTTGCTTGGTGAGCATCAATCCACATGTACAAGCTGTCTTCTTGCTGCTGAGCAGCCTCTGCTGGTGCAAGCACACAGAAGAGAATGCTCCATAGCTGGAGTGTGAGGCAGCAGAGTGCTGTTGGGGCCATGCTGCTCAGAGATGCTAGTATTTGGTTCTCCACTTTTCACCTCCTCTGTCCTGGGCTCTTATACTGAGTGCATTTACTTTTCCCTGTGTGCTGCGGGCTGCTCTGATCTCACTCAGGGGGCTGGCTTCTAGCAGCTTGGAGTCAATGAAGTAGTAAAGGAGGGAGAACTGAGTGTCACATGGGGGAGGTGCCCAATTACAGTTTTCCTGATCACCACAAGAGAGCGCCACACAACAACACAGAAGTCTGGTTTAAAGTTTCTGCAGGGAATCAAATGCACAGGTCCAACAAAATAAAACATAGAGCTCCTATAGATTGAATATAAATGCCTAGGGCCCTCCAGTAAAATTTATTTTGGGGGACCCACTGTACAGATACATTCAAATATTACCTGCTCACACAGCAGCAAGGTGCTACCAGATGACTGAATATGGGGGTCCCTGCAGCAAATTTGAGAAGGTAGTTCCTGGGGAGAAGATTTATATATATATATATATATATATATATATATATATATATATATATATACACTAAGAAAAACGAACGAGGCAGCACTCCGGACTTGTGAAGAGAAACGGATCTTGTTTATTTCACCCAAAAAAAACAAAACGTTTCAGCTCTCTCACTGGAGCCTTTGTCAAGCAGAGTACAAAGTGCCAAATGCAAATACTTATAGTTCCACAGTATAATTAACATGATTAATCCAATGAATTGAAAAGAATAAATGATCCCAAAAATATAACATGATATTGTGAAAATATGACATGATCAACATCGCTGTTACTAAATTATCATAACCTGATCCATTATTTCATTTAAGTGTACATAAAACACATCACCATCATAGTACTCAATTAATTGTGCAAAATACGTCATGTGAACAAACCAGGTGTGGTTAAAAACTGCATAATTACATGTGAGTTATGCCTAGCTCACTCGAAATCATATACAGTGCCTTGCGAAAGTATTCGGCCCCCTGGAACTTTTCAACCTTTTGCTACATTTCAGGCTTCAAACAAAAAGATATAACATTTTACATTTTTGGTGAAGAATCAACAACAAGTGGGTCACAATTGTGAAGTGGAACAAAATTTATAGGATCTTTTAAACTTTTTTTGCAATAATAAAACTGAAAAGTGGGGCGTGCAAAATTACATTAATACTTTGTTGTGCCACCTTTTGCTGCAATTGCAGCTGCCAGTTGCTTGGGGTATGTCTCTATCAGTTTTGCACATCTAGAGACTGAAATTCTTGCCCATTCTTCCTTGCAAAACAGCTCGAGCTCTTTGAGGTTGGATGGAGAGCGTTTGTGAACAGCAGTTTTCCTCTCTTTTCACATATTCTCAATTGGATTCAGGTCTGGACTTTGACTTGGCCATTCTAAGACCTGGGTATGTTGATTTTTGAACCATTCCATTGTAGATTTTGCTTTATGTTTGGGATCATTGTCTTGTTGGAAGATAAATCTCCGTCCTAGTCTCAGGTCTTTTGCAGACTCCAACAGGTTTTCATCCAGAATGGTCCTGTATCTGGCTCCATCCATCTTCCCATCAATTTTAAGCATCTTCCCTGACCCTGCTGATAAAAAGCAGGCCCAAACCATGCTGCCATGTTTGACAGTGGGGATGGTGTGTTCAGGGTGATGAGCTGTGTTGCTTTTATGCCAAACATATCGTTTTGCATTGTTTCCAAAAAGTTGGATTTTGGTTTCATCTGACCAGAGCACCTTCTTCTACATGTTTGGTGTCTCCCAGGTGGCTTGTGGCAAACTGTAAACAAGACTTTTTATGGATATCTTTGAGAAATGGCTTTCTTCTTGCCACTCTTCCACAAAGGCCAGATTTGTGAAGTGTTCGACTGATTGTTGTCCTATGGACAGACTCTCCCACCTCAGCTGTAGATCTCTGCAGTTCATCCAGAGTGATCATGGGCCTCTTGGTTGCATCTCTGATCAGTCTTCTCGTTTGAGATGAAAGTTTAGAGGGACGGCCGGGTCTTGGTAGATTTGCAGTGGTCTGATACTCCTTCCATTTCAATATGATCGCTTGCACAGTGCTCCTTGGGATGTTTAAAGCTTGGGAAATCTTTTGGTATCCAAATCCGGCTATAAACTTCTCCACAATAGTATCATGGACCTGCCTGGTGTGTTCCTTGGTCTTCATGATGCTCTCTGTGCTTTAAACAGAACCCTGAGACTATCACAGAGCAGGTGCATTTATACGGAGACTTGATTACACACAGGTGGATTCTATTTATCTTCATAAGTCATTTAGGACAACATTGGATCATTCAGAGATCCTCAATGAACTTCTGGAGTGAGTTTTCTGAACTGAAAGTAAATGGGCCGAATCATTTTGCACGCCCCACTTTTCAGTTTTATTATTACAAAAAAAGTTGAAATGATCCAATAAATTTCGTTCCACTTCACAATTGTGACCCACTTGTTGTTGATTCTTCATCAAAAATTTAAAATGTTCTATCTTTTTGTTTGAAGCCTGAAATGTAGCAAAAGTTTGAAAAGTTCCAGGGGGCCAAATACTTTAACAAGGCACTGTAGATCCTAGACGGTGTCCCTGAAGAACCACTGTGCCTGCGCAAAGGCAAACCATGCTGCAGGGCAGATCGCAAGTCCCGGACAGCGCGATACTGTTGGCACATGCGCACTAGATCCTACAGGACCCGTGCACTGCAACCTACAGAAGCGCTCTGTCCCATACAAAGATGGAACCAAGCACGTCAAAGAGGAGACCACGCATGCGTGGATGGTTGTTACCAGGTATCAAATCTTCCTTAGAAACCATAAAGAAGGCGAACAAGGAACAATGCGGCCAGTTAAGGGGAAGTCTCCCCGATTGTCAGTCGGGGTGATGTCCCTCCGTGTACTAGTGGCAATCGGGCACGATCGTGTCCTCGATCGCCACCCACTGACACATACACTTTGCAACATGAATCCTGTCCACTATAAAGTATTAGGCGCGTGTCACCACATCTGGGGGAAGAAGGACGACACACAAAGGCTCCAGTGAGAGAGCTGAAACGTTGCGGGTTTTTTTTTGGTGAAATAAACAAGATCCGTTTCTCTTCACAAGGTCGGAGTGCTGCCTCGTTCGTTTTTCCTGTCCAGGATTATACCGTGGATTAGCACCTGGCATCCATTTGGCGCTGCTATTGTATTTCAATTTAAATATGTATATATATATATATATATATATATATATATATATATATATACAGTACAGACCAAAAGTTTGGACATGCCTTCTTATTCAAAGAGTTTTCTGTATTTTCATGACTATGAAAATTGTAGATTCACACTGAAGGCATCAAAACTATGAATTAACACATGTGGAATTATACTTAACAAAAAAGTGTGAGACAACAGAAAATATGTCTTATATTCTAGGTTCATCAAAGTAGCCACCTTTTGCTTTGATTACTGCTTTGCACACCCTTGGCATTCTCTTGATGAGCTTCAAGAGGTAGTCACCTGAAATGGTATTCCAACAGTCTTGAAGGAGTTCCCAGACATGCTTAGCACGTGTTGGCCCTTTTGGCTTCACTCTGTGGCCCAGCTCACCCCAAACCATCTCGATTGGGTTCAGGTCTGGTGACTGTGGAGGCCAGGTCATCTGGCGTAGCACCCCATCACTCTCCTTCTTGGTCAAATAGCCCTTACACAGCCTGGAGGTGTGTTTGGGGTCATTGTCCTGTTGATAAATAAATGATGGTCCAACTAAACGCAAACCGGATGGAATAGCATGCCGCTGCAATATGCTGTGGTAGCCATGCTGGTTCAGTATGCCTTCAATTTTGAATAAATCCCCAACAGTGTCACCAGCAAAGCACCCCCACACCATCACACCTCCTCCTCCATGCTTCACTGTGGGAACCAGGCATGTAGAGTCCATCCGTTCACCTTTTCTGCGTTGCACAAGGACACGGTGGTTGGAACCAAAGATCTTAAATTTGGACTCATCAGACCAAAGCACAGATTTCCACTGGTCTAATGTCCATTCCTTGTGTTCTTTAGCCCAAACAAGTCTCTTCTGCTTGTTGCCTGTCCTTAGCAGTGGTTTCCTAGCAGCTATTTTACCATGAAGGCCTGCTGCACACAGTCTCCTCTTAACAGTTGTTGTAGAGATGTGTCTGCTGCTAGAACTCTGTGTGGCATTGACCTGGTCTCTAATCTGAGCTGCTGTTAACCTGCGATTTCTGAGGCTGGTGACTCGGATGAACTTATCCTCCGCAGCAGAGGTGACTCTTGGTCTTCCTTTCCTGGGGCGGTCCTCATGTGAGCCAGTTTCTTTGTAGCGCTTGATGGTTTTTGCGACTGCACTTGGGGACACTTTCAAAGTTTTCCCAATTTTTCGGACTGACTGACCTTCATTTCTTAAAGTAATGATGGCCACTCGTTTTTCTTTACTTAGCTGCTTTTTTCTTGCCATAATTCAAATTCTAACAGTCTATTCAGTAGGACTATCAGCTGTGTAACCACCTGACTTCTGCCCAACACAACTCATGGTCCCAACCCCATTTATAAGGCAAGAAATCCCAATTATGAAACCTGACAGGGCACACCTGTGAAGTGAAAACCATTTCAGGTGACTACCTCTTGAAGCTCATCAAGAGAATGTCAAGAATGTGCAAAGCAGTAATCAAATCAAAAGGTGGCTACTTTGAAGACCCTAGAATATAAGACATATTTTTCAGTTGTTTCACACTTTTTTGTTAAGTATATAATTCCACATGTGTTAATTCATAGTTTCGATGCCTTCAGTGTGAATCTACAATTTTCATAGTCATGAAAATACAGAAAACTCTTTGAATGAGAAGGTGTGTCCAAACTTTTGGTCTGTACTGTATATATATATGTATACACTCTCCTTCAGAGATCAACTGTTCCCCTGAATCCTTTGGTGAACTTGCACAGCAACTATATACAGTACATTTCATTATTAGAAGTTTGTTAGTGGAATGATCCCACAGATAAAGAGGTTATCCGAACATTTGTTAGCAACTATTCTGCTAACTATTCTGTATAGCAGAATAGTTGAAAAATCTGCAGCACTCTTTCAGTGCTTGATAAAGGACTTCTTAGCCAAAACGTTGCAATGTTTGTTGCTGGTTGAATAAACACTACATTTTTTACACTGGAAGAGTGCTCCAGATTTTACAACCATTCTGCTACTACAAGGGACCCCCAGCCTAGATCCCTACCTGCGGGCACCATCCTAAAGTGGACCTTCTTATCAGGTACTTGAACTATTGGCATGATGCTTACCCCACTAGTGGGCTTGTAGTGCTGCTTATCTTCTTTTGCTATCCTTTGGATAGCTCACCAGTATCTGATCTGCACCTGGGCCAGGTGACCAATGGTGACTTCACTGGCCCAGGGTACGCAGTGAGAAGGCCCCAGAGCTATTAGAAGCTGATCGGCGGGGGTCCTGGGTTGCAAATAGTCAGATAACCCTTTAAGGGAAGCAGTGAAAAATAAGATGGCCTGTGCATATCTGTCAACATATATGGATTATTTATGCTATCATGATCATAACTACCACAGCATAGTGTGAAAAAAAAATTTTCAACCTTCAGGATCTGGCAGGCTAAATCTCCTTTAAATTAGTTGTCTTAATTCAGCAATTTATCATGTAGAAAAAGTTAATACAATGCATTTTCTAATGTATTGTAATTGTCCATATTGCCTCTTTTACAGGATGTATTCATTTTTTCATCACATTATACATTGCTCGTATCTGGTGGTTATGACCACCCTGCAACCCAGCAGTGGCCATACTTGCATAATTGCATAGTTTGCCTTGTATTAACTTTACAAATACATTCTTTATTTCATGATGTAACATACACAGTCAGAAAAAATGTATATAAATAATACTATACATAGAGCACCTTAAAAAGCAGTTACATGCTGTGAGAGATGAAGACTAAACTGGGCCCGAGGTCTGAACTATGTACCTGCCCCTATATTCAATATTAAAATATGGGCAATAGTTTAATATCCTTGGAAATCAAACTAGCTGTGCTGTAAAGAATCTACTGTATATACTCCAAATCATTCCCAGCAGCTGCAGGGTACAACTCCATTGCATCAAAAGTAAGACACATATCCTAAACATTAAGCAAGGTGACTATGCAGCAGGTGGGAAATAACTAACCAGTATACAAAATAAGAACATCAGAATAATACACAACAAGCAACAAACCAGGTACAATACAGACCCAGAGACCAGAAGAGTCAGTGAACCCCAACGTACGTTTCTCCTCACTTCTTCTTGGGGGCGTGTCATTAACACCCTCTCTCCTCCTTTAGTACACGTGACACAACATCTCACCAGGGCCACTACAACTCCCATCGTCTGCACCAACTGCTCAGGGGCTCACTGTAGACGTATTGGCTGGTTGAGATGCTGTACACCTAATATTTGTTTGTAGTGCAATCAATGTACTGTGGCATGTGCCTCTTGTGCAGGAAGTGGGGAGCTAGGTGCCCACCGGGGATTCACCCACTGCCTGTGGGCCAAGCTGAGAAAAGGATCAAACAGCTGGATTTCACAGTAGCCCAAGTAGTCTGGCGGGTTCTCCCCTCTTTATTCTAAAATAGGGATCTGATATGGGATCTTGAGTGTGTTTCACAGTGGAAACAGTAAGCAATGCCAATGTAAAGCATTGGCATTATATAAATAAAAGAAAGAAGTAAAGCAATACAACTAGCATCAAATTAAACTAGTGACCATGAATATACTGTACACATTACATTACATGATTAATGCATATTTTATACTAGATTACCTAGTGTTATAAATCTCTCCTTAGTGCATCCAGAATTGTATGCAACCTGCATATTTTAGGTCTTTTCTTCTATTCACTGTTTTAGTTGAGGGATGTTTTGACTGAAGAGGCTTTAGAAGGGAAGGGGGAAGCAGCCTGCTGGAAAGCAAGATACAAGCCACCTTCACCAAATAAGGTACTGTATTTTTCTCCCTATAAGGCTACTTTCACACTAGCGTTTTATAATTCTGGTATTGAGTTCCGTCATAGGGGCTCAATACCGGAATAAAACGCTTCAGTTTTGTCCCCTTTCATTGTCAATGGGGACAAAACCGAACTGAAGACAACGGAATGCTCCTGAAAGCATTCCATTCCGTCTTCAGACCGAAGAGCAAACCGCAGCATGCTGCGGTTTGCTCTCCGGTCCAGGCATCCGCACCAAGACGGATCCGTCATGACCCCCAATGAAAGTCAATGGGGACAGATCCGTTTGGTGTGACACAATGGTGAACGGATCCGTCCTCCATTGACTTTCAATGGAATTCATGACGGATCGGTCACCTGCACACATATATACATACACACATACAGACATACACATAAACATACACAGACATATACACATACAAATACACATACATACTTACATGCTCCCGGCAGGTCTCCACAGCGCAGGAGGAGCAGGACGGCACGCACATAGGAGGATTCCACCCGGCACCCTGCGCTGTGGAGACCTGCTGGGAGCATGTAAGTATGTATGTGTATTTGTATGTGTATATGTCTGTGTGTCTGTGTGTATGTACTGTGTGACATGTGTGGGGCCAGAGCACAGTTCCGGCCCCACACATGTCCCTGTGGCAGCACGGATCCGGCGGCACCCTTCACCTGCCGAATCCATTCTGCCGCTAGTGTGAAAGAGGCCTAAGACACACCTGCCCATAAGACACCCTGCCCATAAGACACACCTAGGTTTTAGAGGAGGAAAATAAGAAAGGTTCATCAGACCTCAGATCAGACTCCCAAACAGACCTTGGCCCAGACCCCTAAACAGACCTCAGATCAGACTTCTAATGTTAATTAGACCCCAATGTAAATTAGACCACAGCTCACACCCCAATGTTAATCAGACCCACAATCAGACCACATATTAGACCCTCAATGTTTATCAGACCTCAGATCACACACAAAAAAATAAACTCAGCTCTCCTGTTCCAGATACTGATACTGCTCCTTAGATCCTGTGCTCTTCCTGCCACTCTGTGTTGTGACCTGATGTCCCACAGTGTGAGGCCACAAAGCATGCCTATGTCCTCATGCTGTGCGCAGGTCACAGCACAGTGTGCAACAGTTGAAGACCAGCATCCTTCATCTCCCACCACCTGCTCCATTATCACACCATTAGGATACGGTCATCTATCAGTGAGTTTATTTCAGCACCTTTTTGTCTGACATTGTTGATACATGATTCATATATGACTGTCTGGTTTTGTGCAGTTTAGCCCTACTATGAGTTCCCGGGGTATCTGAATACCAATAGACTCTGTTAGTACTTGGGAAAGGTGCAGCGGGCCCCCATGGGAGCTGGAGTGGAGGATGGGAGTGGTAGTGCAAATGGGAGTTGTAGTGGTCACGGTGTCCTACCTCAGGCCGTTTCTCCCTGGGGTCCATTGCAATGATAGAGTAAACTGTAGTGTGGTGCGGTATAATGATGAGACCGGTTTTGGTGTAACAAATTCACAGCACTTGGCATGAAGCTTGACAGTTTCAGAACATCATGGAGGGCTTAGATGCATTAAAGTACATCTCTAGGCACATGACTTGAACATTGTAAACAGGGTAAAGGAGTCTTTTAGAGTAGGGATGCACAATGTTTTATGGTTGGAAACGACATTGCTAGACTAAACCAATGAGAAGGGCAGAAAATAAAATTTAAAGGGGTATTAACAACTACTGTATTTATGGCATAGGGAAGACACAGTATATACTATTAATATCTAGTTACACCTCCAGGACTTTCATCTAATGGGAGAAATACATGAAAAATACATGTCAGCAGCCACAAGACATAGTTACCAGATGGTTGTGGGCCGCACTGAATGGTATCAAGGGCTGCATGTGGCACCTCAGCCGCAGGTTGTGCACCTCTGATTGAGATCCTTAGGGCAAGGCAAATAATTAGGATAGCAGCAAGTCTTTTACCCTGGCTCTGTAGCTCAAAATAGTCTGTAAAGTCACAGTTCAATCCAGGTACCAGGCTGTGGCTCTTCCTCAGGCATTGACTCTAGGTAACTTGATTCCTCTTGTTCCACAGAAGACTCCTCATAGGATGGCACTTCTGGTTGTCATGGAGCTGGAGTATTTCCAGCAAGAACAAGCAAGTTAAGCAATGGTGTAAGAAACCAATGTAAGGCATCTGAGCTCAATAATTGTTTCTCTTTAGGCATCAGTGGTTGCACTAGAGCAGATGGCTTTTGTACTTCAACTGGTTCTTCAACTGGTGAAGGTTTTTGTGAAACAATCTCTTTCAGGCACAGATTCAGTCGATTATGGTGTACTACTTGTGGCATTCTGTTCTCTTTAGCAATCTTAAAGACATCTGTCCCAGGATAGGAGATAGCTGTGATGGTGTATGGCTCTCTTTCCCATTTGCTATCCAGTTTGCTGGTATGATGGTTATTTTTCAGCCATATATGATCACCAATTTTAAAAAGCTCTGCTTTGGCATTTCAGTAATAGTCTCTTTGTTGTTTCTAGCGTGCATTTGCCATGCGGATTTGAACAATCACTTTAGCGTCAACTAGACGTTTTGATGTTCGCCCACCCAATCTGTCTGTGGTAACGCGTTGATGGCATCAGGGACTGATACATCCAAAGTGAGGTCTGCTGGTTGTTTAACTTGATGGCCAAACACAAGGTAATATGTTGTATATCTGGTGGAACAATGGATGGTGTTGTTATTGAGGTACACCAGTTCAGGTAGCAAAGTCGGCCAATTAGTTCTTTGGTCAGGTGGTACAGTTCTTAACATCTCAATGAGAGTTTGATTCATCTTTTCACAAAGTCCATTACCTTGAGGATGATATGCTGTTGTTCTGAGCATTTGACAGTTGCGGTGTGAGCATAATTCTTGGAAGAGTTGTGACTCAAAGGCAGATCCATAGTTTAAGATCCTCTCAGGGCATCCATAAGGCAACACAAAGTTCTTCCAAAAGACAGATTCAGTTGTCTTAGCTGTTAGGTCTTTCACAGGAACAGAACCTACAAATTAGGTGTAGTGATCAATTATGGTTATGGTATAAGTATATCCTGAGCGGCTTGGTTCCAACTTGACATGGTCAATGGCCACTATCTCCAGATGTGTATGGTTCCAACAGGATGTAGAGAAGCTCTCTGATCATGTTTCTCACCACTTCCAATGGCACAAGTGGAGAATTTTCTCCACACTAACTTTTAATGTCTCCTTTCATTCCAATCCAGTAGAATCTTCGGCATATAGTAGCTTCTGTTTTCTGTACACCAAAGTGTCTGGATTAGTTGTGGTACATCTCAAGGATAATTCTGGCATCTCAGCAAGGTATCACAATTTGATGTAGTTGATCACTGGCAATGGGATCTAGGGTTCTTCTCAACATCAACCCTCATTGAATGAAGAGCTGTTTCCGCTGTCTCCATAGCTTGAGTAGCTCTGGATCTGCATTTCTTCTGTGGATTCTCTCCGTTCCAGTCTTCATTCCAATTAATGGATATTTGGGTATTTTGGTACTTCTTTGATGTCCTCTCAGAAGTTCTTGCAACAGTTTAGCAATCTGCGTGAAGTGAGGGATGAAGCCTATGCAGTATCCTTCAAAACCAAGAAGACCTCTCACCTCTTTTACTGTAGAAGGGGTAGGCCAGTTGTGGACTACAGCTATCTTCTCTGGATCAGATTTCACACCTTCAGAGCTGACAGAATGTCCCGGATACTTGACTTCTAGTTACAGCAGATGACATTTGGAAGGCTTGACCTTGAGACCATACTTGATAAGGACTTGGAAGACTTTGGCCAGATGTTCTAGGTGGTCTTCATAGGACTTGAAGTATGTACTTGTGACCCAAGCAGTGTATCATTAGTCTCTAAAAGTTCCTGGTGCATTACAAAGTCCAAAGGGCATGTACTTGAACTCAAATAAGCCCATGGGGGTAGTGAACGCTGTCTTTTCACAGTCTTCTGGAGCCATTGGTAGTCCAGAGTAGAGAAGTAGGCTGAAGACTCTAATGCTGTTAAGGACTCTTCTATATGTGGCAAAGGATAGACATTCTTGAGTTATGTTGTTGATTTTTCTGTAATCCACACAGAATCTGATGTTACCATCTTTCTTCCGGATAAGGACTAGAGGTACAGCCCATGGACTATCGCTGTCTTTGATAATTTTAGCATCCTTCATCTCTTGGATCATCTTTTTGACTGGTTGGTACATAGCTGGTGGTATAGGCCTGTACTTTTCCTTGATTGGAGGATAAGAGCCAGTAGGGATGGTGTATTTGATCAAGCTGACTTCTCATAGTTTGAAGGATGTTTGCTGAAGGCTTGATTATGTTCTTTTACAATCTTGAGGACTCCTATAATTTGATCAGCAGGTGTGGAAGTATCTTCCATGTGGAGTTTTATCCGCCACATTGTAGTTGGAGTATGTTCTTGGGTGGTCAGATTCTGATTATACTGTTGGGCAGTGGCTGCTGATACACTTACGATGTCTTGGAAAGTGACTAGAAACAGTTGAGCAACAGGTTAGTGTTTTGCTAGTGTTACACTAGTATTGCTTAAGTTTAGAAGACGAATTGGTACCTTTCCATGGGAGACAAACATTAGGCTTCTTGCTGCTCGGACCAGAGGATGGTGTTCCAGGTTGATTGATTCGATCAAGGCCTGGGAGTCTTGTCCTTGGATACCTGGACAGACTCGGCACCACAAGAGTGTCTCGGTACCGAGTTTCAGGATCACTGGGTGGTTATCTCGAATGCGAGCACGACACGTAACAATAATCTCCCCTTTTCATTTTCAAATTTCTGTTAAGCACTTAGTACACAGATGGTCTGTTGGATCACCTTTTTAGTAGAAGGTGAAGCTGTAGGCATAGACTTGCCTAGGGCTTCAAGCAGCATTCCATAGCAGTTTCTAAGGACATTAATTCGAAGCACTACTGGAGGATTGTTGTCTTCTCTTACTTTCACTACAATAATGCCTTGTTGACGTACAGTTGTTCCTCCTACTTAAAGGGTTTGTTCCCAGTACCCATGCACTGGCACTGGTTTGCCATTACTGGCTATAATGCTCAGCCAGAATTCTGGTGTCCCAGTATTTCTCAAATGCAGCTTGCTCAATGGTAACTTGAGAACTAATGTCCAGCAAAGCAACAAAAGGAACCCAATTAATTCGGAGAACCACTTCAGGACGGAGTCCTACATACCTGGGCATCCAGCTGGGATCTTCTGGACATACTGTTTTTCCACCCAAGGGGCAGTGTTTAGCCTCATTGGCTGCCTTATAACTGCCTGCACATCCTCTCTGTATGGCCTCGTTTGTGGCAGTACATGCAGACAGGTCTCTTTTGTTCATCAAAAAGGTCAGTAGTCTGTCTCTTTTGTGGTAAGTCTCTTTTAGGATCAGTAGGGAAACGCTTTCCGGGCAATGGACTCTCATCCTCTACCAACAGGGGTTTCTCCCACTGCCCAAGTTTTTTGCACGTTTTCTCCATACTTTTAGTCAGAAGATTAACTTTTTTTTTAAACATAATTTTTTCAGAAGATTAACTTGATCTGTTAGGACAGCAACAGCATCTGGAATTGGAGCTTGGACTTCTTAGCTAGCCAACAAACTAATCTTTGGAGGCATAGAAGGCCTATTCACTAGCATTACAGCAGGTTTGGCAGGTTCTGGTTGGCAGTCTTTCCCCAGATAGACTGATAGCAAGCTCTTTAAGTCACTACAGGTGTCACTACAGTAGGCAGGAACACATAGACAGTGAGCCCTAATTAGAACCAAGCCCACTTTCCCTGCCTACTTGCAGTGCAAGCTCTAAGCAGCAAGTCCGCAACTTGGCAACATTCCCTGCTCTGCTAGGTGCAAGACAGACAGAGAGAACAACACAGAAAACATGGTTATATGGGAATGGGTGAGAACGGGGCGGACAGTACAGTACAAAATCACAGGACAGGGGGTAGTCAGAAAAGTCAAGCTAAACCAAACAGGAATCACAGTACCAAATCATGAAACAGGGAGAGAGGTCCATGGCGAGCCGTGGTCAATATAACAAGCAATCCAGAACCACAACAAAACAAGGGAGTAAAACCTATAACTGGCAAGGTTGTATTGCCAGCAGGGGATTTATATAGAGTGTTGAGTCCTTGGATCAAAACCTGATAGGTCCAGTGCCTTAGACTTCGTGTCAGGTGGGCGTGGGCCGGCAGCATGCCAGAGTGCGTCGCTGGAGCCCAGCCAGGTAAGTTAGTGAAACTAGGAAGGTGGAGTTTGGATGTTGGGCGGCCAGCATATTTAATGGTCTACTTAAAGTTTCTGTACTGGCACCCTAATTGCACTCTTACTGTTTTTGTCTTGGTTTTCTGCTTCATGGGGGTCTACATGTATAACAGCCATCAGGGCCTCCAAGAAAGATAATGCAAAGTCTCTGAGTGACTCACCGGGCTTGCTGTTTCTTGCTGAATAATCTCATCTTTATCTCAAAAGTAGCATAGAGTCTTTCAAATATCTGTTTCACGGAGCTTTTCTCTGAGCTTGGCTAAGATTTCACTTCTCTTAGTGCGGCACCTTTCTAATTGACCAATGAAATTTTCCAGCTGTTGTTCTGTAGACACAGGTTACAAACTGGAATATAGCCAGCACTTTCTCTTTAAAATCTCTTGGAGTATGGGCTTCCCCCGGCATAAAGTGGAAGCCAGGGTGCTCTGAGGAACTATGGCATGGATAAAGGCATCATACATGGTGCTATAGCAGTTGGTGATTCACCAAATTCAGCTGCTGCCACTAGGGTCGAGCTACTCAGTATCCCCGTTATCAGAAATGGTAGTGATAGTCTTTCACAATAATGCAGGTTAAATGCAGTAATGCACTTTTGCGTTATGTTGCTATGGCCAACTGCTGTTATATTGGTGTATATCCCTTTAAGAAATTAGCTTGCAGTGCTTTTAAACAGTATATAGGCAGTAAGGCTCCCAGATATAGTAGGCAGGGTTATTTCAACAACGGTACTCATTTTTGCCACATAGGAGCTCTTTACTTTGTGGCTGTGTGCAGTGCGATGCTGCAGCTCTGATTCCGTTGACACTTCCAAGATGGCGGAGCCCTCTTCTCTTCCAGCAGGGTATGTTCAGTATTCTTGTCCCCCTGGAAACAATAGATGGGAACTTTCATTCCAGACGGCACTTTGTAGCACTTTCGTTCCTCTGAGTAGACAAGCTTGTCCTTTTCCTGCTCTGAGCAGGCCTGTAACTGCAGTTTTCCCACCCAGAACGGGGCAGTGCCAGGGATTAATGGCACAGCAAGAAATTCTGAGTTAGCCCATTGTGAGTTGGTTAGCGGCAATTTGTATTGTGTGACAGTCAATTCACTGACAGCAAGCGGTGAAAGTGACACAGAAAGTTTGGAATTTTCTCTTTTTAATGGTGCACACATATAGTAGAGGTCTTGTGATGATCTGCATAAAGTTCTTGTGCTACACAAGTAACATAGTTTATAAGGCTGAAAAAAGACATCTCTCCATCCAGTTCGGCCTGTTTTCCTACAAGTTGATCCAGAGTAAAGCAAAAAACCCCTGTGAGGTAGAAGCCAATTTTCCCCACTTTAGGGGAAAAAATTCCTTCCCGACTCCAATCAGGCAATCAGACTAACTCCCTGGATCAACGACCTGTCTCTAGTAACGATAGCCTTTAACCCCTTAATGACCGGGCCATTTTGCACCTTCGTGACCAGGCTTATTTTTGAAAATCTGACATGTGTCACTCTATGTGGTAATAACTTTGGAACACTTTTACTTATCCAAGCCATTCTGAGACTGTTTTCTCGTGACACATTGTACTTCACGACAGTCATAAATTTGAGTCAATATATGTCACCTTTATTTATGAAAAAATCCCAACTTTACCAAAAATTTTGAAAAATTCATAATTCTCTGCTTTTAAAATTGAAATTGATACCTCATAAAATATTTGTTATTTAACATTCCCCATATGTCTACTTTATGTTTGCATTATTTTGTAAATGTCATTTTATTTTTTGGGACATTAGAAGGCTTAGAATTTTAGAGGCAATTCTTAAAATTTTTAAGAAAATTTCCAAAACCCACTTTTTAAGGACCAGTTCAGGTCTGAAGTCACTTTGTGGGGCTTACATAGTAGAACCCCCCCCATAAATTATCCCATTTTGGAAACTACACCCCTCAAGTTACTTAACACTGATTTTATAAACTTTGTTAACCATCCACAAGTATTCCACAAGAATTAAAGGAAAATTGAGATGAAATTTCTAAATTTCACTTTTTTGGCAGATTTTCCATTTTAGTTCATTTTTTCTTTAACACCTAAGGTTAACTGCCAAACAAAACTCCAATATTTATTACCCTGATTCTGTGGTTTACAGAAACACCCCACATGTGGTGGTAAACTGCTGTATGGGCGCATGGCAGGGCGCAGAAGGAAAGGAGCGCCGTATGGTTTTTGGAAGGCAGATTTTGCTGGACTGGTTTTTAGACACCATGTCCCATTTGAAGCACCCCAGATGCACCCTATAGTACAAACAATCAAAAGTGACCCCATTTTGTAAAACTACGGGATAAGATGACAGTTTTATTGGTACTATTTTGGGGTACATATGATTTTTAATCGCTCTATATTATTTTTTTGGGAGGCAAGGTAACCGAAGAATGGATGTTTTGGCACTGTATTTATTTTTTGTTTTTTATCATGTTCATCTGACAGGTTGGATCATGTGGTATTTTATAGAGCAGGTTGTTACAGACACGATGATATCAAATATGTCTACTTTCTTTGTTTCAGTTTACATAATAAAGCATTTTTGAGAAAAAATATGTTTTTGTGTCTCCATTTTCTGAACTTTATCTTTTTTTATTTTTCTTCCGATCGTTTGTGTAGGGGCTCATTTTTTGGCAGGAAGAGTTGAAATTTTATTGGTACCATTTTTGGGTACATATGATTTTTTGATTATTCATTATTACAATTTTTGGGGCAAGGTGACCCAAAAATTGGTAATTTTGGGCACAGCTTTTATTTATTCATTTTTACTGCGTTCACCTGAGGGGTTATGTCAGGTGAAGCATTTTTGTAGAGCAGATTGTTACGGACATGGCGATACCCAACATGTTTAATTTTTTTTTATTATTTAAGGTTTACACAATAATATCATTTTTGAAACAAGCTCTGCAGACTGGACCAATCACAGCGATCGTGGGCGGGGGAGGGCTTTGGATTGGCCCCCCAGAGTGTTTCTGAAAGCCTAAAGCTTTCAGAAACAGTCGGCCTGCGATCCTGTCACCCTGCACTTTGGCAGGGTGACAGTTAGAAGCCATGACGTGCCTGCACGTCTCAGTGCCTTAAGGCAGGGCAGCCCATGACGTGCAGGCACGTCATGGTGCGGTAAGAGGTTAATATTATTACCCTCCAGAAATACTCCTCTTGAACTCTTTTAGTGAACTTACCATCACCACCTCCTCAGGCAGAGAGTTCCATAGTCTCACTGCTTTTACCGTAAAGAATCCTCTTCTATGTTTTGTGTACAAACCTTCTTTCCTCTAGGCGCAGAGGATGTCCCCTCGTCACAGTAACAGTCCTGGGGATAAATAGATCATGGGAGAGAT
The DNA here is from genome assembly GCA_900303285.1 of Rhinella marina. Taxonomy (NCBI): domain Eukaryota; kingdom Metazoa; phylum Chordata; class Amphibia; order Anura; family Bufonidae; genus Rhinella; species Rhinella marina. The sequence goes on from ONZH01030066.1 coordinate 85,101, forward strand.
CTCTGTACTGACCCCTGATATATTTATACATAGTTATTAGATCTCCCCTCAGTCGTCTTTTTTCTAAAGTGAATAAGCCTAATTTTGATAATCTTTACTTTAGTTGCCCTCCTCTGAACCCTCTCCAGCTCTGCTATGTCTGCCTTGTTCACAGGAGCCCAGAACTGTACACAGTACTCCATGTGTGGTCTGACTAGTGATTTGTAAAGTGGCAGGACTATGTTCTCATCAGAGGGCGTCTATGCCCCTTTTGATGCAACCCATTATCTTATTGGCCTTGGCAGCAGCTGTCTGACACTGGTTTCTACAGCTTAGTTTGCTGTTCACTAAAATTCCTAGGTCCTTTTCCATGTCAGTGTTACCCAATGTTTTACCATTCAGTATGTACTGGTGACTTGCATTATTCCTTCCCATATGCATAAACTTACATTTGTCAGTGTTAAACCTCATCTGCCACTTCTCTGCCAAGCCTCCAGTCTATCCAGATCCATCTGTAGCAGTGTACTGTCCTCTTTTATGTTAATTACTTTACACAGTTTAGTGTCATCTGCAAAAATTGATATTTTACTGTGGCAGCCTTCCACAAGATCAAAAATATATATAATGAAAAGAATAGGACCCAATACTGACCCTGTTGTACCCCACTAGTGACAGTAACCAATCTTAGTATGTACCGTTAATAACCACTCTCTGTTTTCTATCACTGAGCCAGTTACTTACCCACATACAGACATTTTCTTCCAGTCCAAGCATTCTCATTTTATATACTAACCTTTTATTCGGTACCGTGTCAAATGCTTTGGAGAAGTCCAGATACGACATCCATTGATTCGCCGCGGTCAAGTCTAGAACTTACCTCCTCATAGAAACTGATTAAATGGTTTGACATGACACCACATTTGCTATGCCCCAATCCTGTGGAACACTCCCTGTCAGTATAGAGTCCTTAAATATCAGAAATAAGGGTCTGGCGATGACATTACTTAATTCTTTTAGGATACGGTCCTGGCCGATTTGTCCTATTTTAATCTTTTTAAGACGTCGCTGTACTTCTTCCCTGGGTCAGACAGGGCAACTTTTAATGGGGAATTTACTTTTATATTCTGCATTTCATCTGACAGTTTATTTTCCTCAGTCGAATTACAGTGAAGAAAAAATATTAGTAGTTTTGCTTTTTCCTCATCGCTCTCTGCAACTCCCCCCTCATTACTCTGTAAGGGGCCGACACCTTCAGGTTTATACTTTTTACCATTTATATATTTAAAGAACATTTAGGGTTAGTTTTACTCTCTTTGGCGATTAATCCTCCGGTCTCTAGTTTGGCTGCTTTTATTTGTCTTTTACATATTCCTATTTTTTCCTTATAGTTTTTCAATGTTATCCCTCGCCACCCTCCTGTTTTCGCACAAAACAATAAAGATGGTGATATGTCACAGCAAGCAGTTTCTTGTAACACTCAGGCAAAGTCTCTTGCTCACACAAATACAGAATAAAGATGGATGACTTACAGTCTCTTATAAGGTACAGAGGATTTGATCTTGTTTGTGACGTTAATTTAACGCAACGTGGCCTGCGTGAGAGCTGGTATGGAGGATAGGAGTGGTAGTGCAAATGGGAGTTGCAGTGGTCACGGGTGTCCTACCTCAGACCGTTGCTCCCTGGGTCCGTTGCAGTGAAAGTGATGGAGCAAACTGTAGTGTTGTGGCGGTAATAATAATGAGACCGGTTTTGGTGTAACAGATCTACAGTACTTTACTGAAGCTGGTCAGCAGGTGATCCACACAGCACTACTCACATGAAATGCAGGCTTTACAGTCAACCCATGTAATTCCCAAGGGTTTGTATATGGAGACTAGCTCATATCTCTCACAATCAGACTGGTCAATTCTCCCTTTTCATGGCCTAAAGGGAGGCACTTTCTTTATCATCAAATATATAAGTATATGATATCCACAGTATGCTCAGGGGAAAAAAGTATTTGAACAGGGGTGCCTTCCTGTCCTTTTGGTTATGATGGGCAGCTTGTAGTTTATAGTGTCCCCACCACATGCAGAGGAAGCCTATAGCCAGATTAGCGACAATTACCTTCCTTGAGTAGTGTGTAGGGCAGTGATGGGGAAACTATGGCATGGGTGCCAGAGGTGTCACTCGGAGCCCTCTCTGTGGGCACCCACGCCATGGAAAAATTCTAAGGCGTACCAATATGCCTTTAGACTTTTCCTGCCATTCATCAGCGCAGGGAACTGGACGTGTTGGCACTTTATGATAAATATGTGGTTTTTGGGTTACAGTATGGGCACTTGGTCTGTAAAAGGTTCACCATCACTGGTGTAGGGATTCTCCTACAGGATCTGCTACTTGCTGCTCTGAAGTGTTCTCTCCTCAGCAGCCAGCCATTAGACTTCAGAATCTTCCTCCTAGAGAGGAAGGGTAGAGCCAGCTCTGTCTAGCTACATGGGATCTCCTACTCCCTTTATAACCTTATGGGATTTGTAGTGTAATGCACATAATACATTAAATAATGTGATATCAAAGGGGTTTTCCGGAATTTTAATATTGATGACCTATTCCATTCACTTCTATGGGACGGCTTCGTACCCATACACTTCGAGTGATGTTATTGAAATGAATGGTAATGGCTTGTAGTTACACCTGCTCACCACTACGATGTCGACAGTGAACAGATTAACAACAAGGGAAAGCTCCCCTTGCACGGAGTGCAATTTTTCCGTTCCACCAGCTGATCTGAGGACCCCCACCGATTGATATTGATGACCTATCTTCTTCTATCTGACCTATATTAAAATCCTGGGGAACCCCTTTAACACTTTCAGTGCTTTGCAGTGTATTTCAGGACATTCAAAGGCGACTGCTATAACCAGTTTATAACATGTCATAGAGAACAACATCTTTGTGGTGATCCATTTTCTAGAATCAAAAGTACAAAGATCTCCCCGTTTCACTTACAAACCTTTAAAGGGCATCTGTCAGCAGATCTGTACCTATGACACTGGCTGACCTGTTCCATCTGCGCTTGGCAGCTGAAGGCATCTGTGGTCCCATGTTCATATGTGTCTGCATTACTGAGAAAAATAAAGTTATAATATATTCAAATGAGCCTCTAGGAGCAACACTGATGCCTTCAGCTGCCAAACCAGATACTGACACATATCCTTTTTTCTTATCTGTTTTTATTTTCTGATTGCAGATGTTTTTATTCTGTTTCCTGAACATGATTATTAGGTCTGCCATCTTGCCTGAGCTGCTCCTAACAGCATGGGCCATAAAACCAGCCACCATGGGCATAGAGACAATAATCTGAAAGGGACTTCTATCTCAGAGCTTTCTAGGCACCCCTGTGACCTGTGCAGAGGTCACTGTCCAGGAAGGAGTATATATGTGATTTGTGGATTCTGTGTTATTCATATATGTGGATATCTGTCATTGTAATTCTGCCTGTGATGATAATGAGATGACTACTGAATACTTATCTATAAGGGTGGGTTCTCTAGGAATTCCACCATAGACTTCCGTTTATAACTGAGTTTTAATGAAATATAATGGAATTTTAGGAATGAAATGCAAAACGGAACCCTTTAAAGGCTATATACAACCTTTGGAAGTAATTTTTGTGATTGCATTTTACCTATTTTTGGCTAAAAATCATATTTTCAATTTTCCTTTATTAAAAATATTGAGCCATTCTGTAACAAATGGTTAACTGTTTTTCTAGCTGTGTGTCTGGTACTTTCACTTTGTGCCATAAATCTAATAAACTTATCTCTAAACTACTGAGAGGTCATAAACATTTATTTAAGCCACATTCAGTAAGATAAGGATTGAGCTTTGATGAGTGTTTATAAAGTCAGAGAGCAGAGATAAGGAGCTCATCAGCTCCCCAACTGACAGAAAAGACACAAGGCTGCTACTACAGCATCTCAGCTAATTATACAAAAAAGGCTTCAATATTTTTAGTAAAGACCAATTGAAAAAATGATTTTTAACTCAAATAAGTACAATGCAATAATAAAAAAATTGGTCCCCAAAGATGTACAGTCATGGCCAAAAGTTTTGAGAATGACACAAATATTATATTTTCACATGATCTGCTGCCCTCTGGTTTTTATGTGTGTTTGTCAGATGTTTTATCACATACAGAAATATAATTGGCAATCATATTATGAGTAACAAAAAGCTTATATTGACAGTTAGAATGAGTTAATGCAGCAAGTCAATATTTGCAGTGTTGACCCTTCTTCTTCAGGACCTCTGCAATTCTCCCTGGCATGCTCTCAATCAACTTCTGGACCAAATCCTGACTGATAGCAGTCCATTCTTGCACAATCAATGCTTGCATTTTGTCAGAATTTGTAGGTTTTTGTTTGTACACCCGTCTCTTGATGATTGACCACAAGTTCTCAATGGGATTAAGATCTGGGGAGTTTCCAGGCCATGGACCCAAAATCTCTATGTTTGTTCCCTGAGCCATTTAGTTATCACCTTTGCTTTATGGCAAGGTGCTCCATCATGCTGGAAAAGGCATTGTTGATTGCCAAACTGCTCTTGGACGGTTGGGAAAAGTTGCTCTCGGAGGACAAATCCTGACTGATAAAAGTCCATTCTTGCACAATCAGTGCTTGCATTTTGTCAGAATTTGTAGGTGAAACACTTTTAAGAGACGGTTCTGGCGCTTGCTGGTCTTTCTTGGGCGCCCTGGAGCCTTTTTGGCAACAATGGAACCTCTCTCCTTGAAGTTCTTGATGATGTGATAGATTGTTGACTGAGGTGCAATCTTTCTAGCTGTGATACTCTTCCCTGTTAGGCCATTTTTGTGCAGTGCAATGATGACTGCACGTGTTTCTTTGGAGATAACCATGGTTAACAGAAGAGAAACAATGATGCCAAGCACCAGCCTCCTTTTAAAGTGTCCAGTGGTGTCATTCTTACTTAATCATGACAGATTGATCTCCAGCCCTGTCCTCATCAACACCCACACCTGTGTTAATGGAGCAATCACTGAAACGATTGTTAGCTGGTCCTTTTAAGGCAGGGCAAATGATGTTGAAATGTGTTTTGGGGGATAAAGTTCATTTTCTAGGCAAATATTGACTTTGCAAGTAATTGCTGTTAAGCTGATCACTCTTTATAACATTCTGGAGTATATGCAAATTGCCATTATAAAAACTGAAGCAGTAGACTTTGTAAAAATTAATATTTGTGTCATTCTCAAAACTTTTGGCCATGACTGTACATAGCCTTTAAGAGGCATTCCTTCCTAATATATGTCTATGGGCACATACAACGGTTCCGTTTAGTTCTGTTGACAGGACTTTTTTTCCGTCATGCATAATGGAAAAAAACTGAACCGTTATATATGCCCATAGGAATGCCTCTTAAAGGGTTCTGTTTTGCATTCTGTCCTAAAATTCCATTATATTTCGTTATAACCATGTTATAACGGAACTCTACAACGGAATTCCTAACGCTGGTCAGAACCCAACTTACAGACCAAAAAGTGATGCCTATTATTAGGCTTAGTGGCCAGTGCAAAAACTGCAGGATTTTTTAAAAAAATGCAACATAGTTAGTGATATGCAAAATTAATAAAAACATCACTAAAAATAAAAACTTGCTTTAAACACGTGATTATTTTCTGATGACACATTTACTTTAAGATGTTCTAATCAGCATCCACAAATATTAAACTTGCATATCATAGAGATGTTCTATCCATGGTGCTGAAAGTTGGTTCTGTAAATTTTCCCAATACTATTAAAGGGAACCTGTCACCACAAAATGCATTGTAATCTGCAGGCAGCAGGTTATAGAGCAGGAGGAGCTGAGCAGATTGATGTATAGTTTTATAGTAAAATATTCAGGAATTCTTGTAATTTATACCTCTGCTTTTTCTAACTTAAAAACCAACCCCCGTGAACAGCCCTCTAGGGAGGTGTTATCAGTAACTGACAGCTGTGTATACACTAACCTCAACCCTAACCCTTCACATAGGCAGGCAATTGTTGGGCATTAAGCATTCCTTCCTGACAATCGCCTGCTCGTCAGTGGAGGAGACCACTGCATTTATATGCAGGGATCTTCCCATACAGAATCATTGTTTGTGGGTAGCAGAGTGCTGTTTAGATAGCATGATCTGCTGCTGGCACACAATGATTTAGGTGACAACACAATGGCAGATTGGCCATAGACCTTACAGGGAATTTTGCCGGTGGACTGATGCCCAGGGGGCTTCAGAGCCCTACTCAGTGGGAGTTTTTGGGGATGTATTTTGTGCTGCTGGCAGTATTTTTATGATGGACTGTGGTATTGGCTCTGATGGGGTGGTATAATGTACCACAATATGATATTGCTGACCCCGCCTACTTGTGATGGCCCTGCCTTCCATCAATTTGGACCCAACTACAAAACGGAAGACACTTTTAAAATTTTTTCCATGGCCACTTTAAGCTCCCAGTCCGCCCCTGTGACCACACCAATGATCCTATCAATCAATCTGCTCAGCTCCTCCTGCCTCTATAACATGCTGCTGTGGATTGCACTGCATTTTGTGGTGACAGGTGCTTTTTAACAGATGGAATCAAGCTATCTTCCTCTCATAATAATTTGCCATTTCAGCTTTCTCTGGAGCCTTTATCAATATAGTGGGGATCAAATCCCTTAGGGTGGGTTCACATCATGTTTTATTGCCTCTGTTTGAAGTAAACGTTAGAAAAAAAAAGGATCCAAAATTGGCAGCACACCACGTTCTTGTATCCTGCACAGTCCAGTAAAAAAAAGTATACTTTTTTTTTTTTTTACAATGGAACTCTATGGTGAAACGGATGCCACTGTATTGCATCAGTCTGAGGCATCCGTTTAATGTATACGTTTTTTGTATACATTAAAAAGATGGGAAAAACGTGATGTGAACCCACCCTTGTGAGCATCATAACTAAGCCCCAAAGTTTCTATTGTACTTTGCTGGCATAAGAATGTTTGCACAAGCATGCTTTTGTACACAAATGTGCAACCTTTTGTTCATTTACACCCTGATTGCCACTTTTTAAAAAGTAGGTGGGGCCTACACAGCCCGACAGATTTAAGATTATTTATGACAGAAAAATCACATGAATTCCACCTGAAATCTACACCAGCTCCTAGCTGGTGTAGATTTCAGCTTCTGGTTTATGAATGTACTGGACCAAAATTATTAACAGGCACGTGGACTGAATGGAAAAGGAGTAACACAGACAATAACCACACACCACTGTGGACCAGAGAGTAGACTACTATGACAGCACAGCAAACATTAAGATATCTTAGATGTACAGTGCATGACAGCATCTAGCTTACTATATATTTCAAAGGATCTGTTTAGTAACCTGCATAGCATTCAATACATATCCTTAGTTCAGCCAACAGATAAGTGTGCATGACTGCCATAATTTTTTTTTTTTACATTGTGTTCAGCCTAAGCTTTTTTGTCAACTTTTTGAAACTATAGGGAACTATGCTTATGGGGTTGTTCCACTATAAGAACATTTCCCCTAACCACAGGATAGGCGAAACATATCTGATTGATGGGGGGTCTAAACACTGGGATTGCCACCGATCACAAGAATGAGATGCTGGACTCCATGGAATGAAAGGAACAGTGGTCACACTTATATGTTGCCACTCCTTTCAACTAAATGCCAAAGATAGGCAAGCACTGTCCTCGACTTCTCTTTTGCAACCCACGCGCTCCAGCACCACATACTTGTGATCGGTGGGACTCCCATTTGCCGGATTCCCAGCGATCACATACTTATTCTTATCGTGTGCAATAAGGAATAGGTTCTTACAGTGTGAAAACCCCTTTAAGGCACCATTCACATCTGCATTGAGCCTCTATCATAGATTTCATTAAACAAGCAGGACCAAAACAATAAACAATCTGCTCTACCTGGTCAGGTAACATGCTGGGCTCCCCGATGGAAACTCAATAGACCCTATGATAGTCAATGGGATCCAATGGGCAATGTTGGTTGGTATTTTTCTGTTCCACGAATGTAAAAAAACAACGCATGTGCGAACTAGCTTAAAGAGGTTGCCAGTTTGAGAATGTTAAATGCCAATAGATTTCCATTATGTAATGTAGTAACCTTCCTATATATAGACAGGCCTGTTTAACATTGATGAACTTTGAAGCAAAAGTGATTCATATAATCACCTGAAAATAAAGGTCTGCAAATAACTATTAGTTAAAGAGGACCTTTCACGACTTTGAAAAAATGTACCTGATAGTCCGACACTGATGCCAGCAGCGTTGTTCACATGGGCCCCCCGTTCTTCTGCCGGGCTTTATGCTAATTAGCAAGCATCAGAACAGGGAGGAGGAGACTCCCTGTTCCTCAATGGGCGTTGCTTCTGCCCTGCTGTGAGCGCTGTCCAATCAGAGCAGACCGCTCACAGCAGGGCCGAAGGAGTTCAACCCAGTTCAACCCAGGTACATAGTGCAGTTTCATTTTTTCAAAGTCGTGAAAGGTCCTCTTTAAAGGGGCTTTTCAGGCTCCTGATATTGATGACCTAACCACTAGATGGGGTCATCAATAACCAATCAGTGGAGGACAGACAACCCACACCCCTGCCAGTCATCTGTTCCCTACAGCCTCCAACGCTGAAACTAGGAGTGTGAACTTTGTGGGAGCCAAGCTGCAGTAACGAAGCACAGCCAGTGCTTCCCATGCCACTCAAAATGCTAATTCTGAGTGTTCAGACCCCCAACAATCACTAGAACTAGTAGAGAGAAGTGCTTGTATATAGTGTTCTCTACCTCCTTGCTGCAGAGGGCGGAATTGAAGCAGGCCCATAGACTTCTACTAAATCCAGCTCCTGGACTGAGGAGAGAAACCACAATATATGAGTGCATCCCTCTCCTCGTTCGAACAGTAGGTGGGGGTCTCAGCACCCAGACTGTTCAAAACTTTTGATGTGTCTCTGTGACATATGAAAAGTTTTTGGAAAACCCAGTGACTCTAATGCCCCTTTCACACGAGCGGGAGACTCGCATGTCTCCCGCAACGCATCTACAGGGCTGGACTCGGCACTGACAGGGATCGCATATAATGCTATACGATCCCTGTCAGTGCCGAGTCCAGCCCTGTAGATGCGTTGCGGGAGACATGCGAGTCTCCCGCTCGTGTGAAAGGGGCATAAGTGTTTGTGTGTGGAGAGACTTCCTAGACTAGATCAAAATCATTTGTCCACTGTTGAAGGGTTTTATAAAGTGCTGTGTGTATTAAATTTACATATGGTTATGCAGCATTTTCATGAATGTGGCACACTGGATTTATTATTATTTAAGTACAATGGAATATATATCAGTCGGGTCAAATACATATTGACTAGTGCTGAGCTTCAGGAGATTGCTACAGATTCCAATGCAAGGGAGCCCTCTGCAGGATGAAAATGGTAATTTATAATGCAGTAAAAATAGTAACATTTCACCCTTCACCGTATATGTACATTTATATTTCCCAGTTTTTGTAATATTAACACATTAGTACTACATGTAGTTTTGAGAAATTCTGAGGGCTGGCAATATGGTATAGTGTAAAGTGTAGATATAAAAACAATAAAAATATATCCAAAAAAGGCAAAAAAAAAGTCTGTTTCTCTTTCCCTCCATGCTATTTAGAAAAACTCTGTTGGTAATTGTTATCTTTTATAGTTGCAATGTTTCCATATACTTGATACAGATGTTGACATAGATATACATATCATCCAAAAAATGGAGGGAAAGAGAAACTAAGACTTTTTTTTGCCTTTTTTGGATATATTTTTATTGTTTTTATATCTACATTTTTAAAATCAATATGTTTTTTATTAGGTTTTTCAAGAAATTGGCACAACATAAGCCAAAATATAATAAAAGCACAAAATAACATGTAGTCTAGGTTACATAATGATAGTCATTATACAGACATATATGTAAATGAAAGTACATCAGTGCTGCATGAAAGGTTAAGGGAAATAGAAAGGACAAGTTTCAGAGAGTCAAAGCATACTTGGACGATGTCCAGGCGTCCCACACCTTTTCAAATTTGGAAACAGCAGAGGATGAGTGGACAATCGTACGTTCATAGATATATGTGGTGTTCATTCTTTGTAAAATCTCTCCCTCAGAAGGGATATTGGCACTTTTCCAATTACTAGTCATAGCCAACTTAGTGGCCATGAATAGATGAGCCGCTATTAGCCTGCTTCTAAAAGGGATGCTGTCGATATTGATTAAAAGCAGAGATAGCTCTGGAGCTGGAGAGAATGGAATAGTTGTAATTTCCGTTAGGATTTCAAAAATTCTGTTCCATAAAGCTGTAACCCTAGGGCAACTCCATAGGATGTGAAGAAGGGTACCTCTACCGCCACAATTACGCCAACAAAGGTGGGAGACACCTGGAAACATATAGCACAATCTGTCAGGAGTGTAATACCATCTCAATATAGTTTTGGCAAAGGACTCAATATGAAGTGTACATTTTAGCTTAGATGAGACGAACTTTAGAGCCGTAGACCATTCCGAGTCTGAGAATGTGGTATGTAGTTCTTTCTCCCAGGAGAGAAAAGGGGCTGATTTGGTGAAAGTATCCTTCCCTCCCGTTTGTGAGTATAAAAGGCGAAGGGATGAGGTAGATGAAGGCTTAGACCAAAATTGGAGGATATCAGGGTTGGCTATGGTAGTTTGGGTCATAGTTGAGGAAATATGAAGTCTGATTTGCAGATATTTGTAAAAATCTGCATTAGGGATGCCAAATTCATGGTGAAGTTCCTGGAAAGGGCGAAGCCGACTGTTAGTATAGAGTTGTGATAGTTTAGTAAGGGACAGCATCTCCATACGGAGAGGTCTAAGTCAGGAATAGACAGTTCCAGTATTTCAATTGGCGTCTCTTTTAGTAGTGAGATATTTTTGTGGCTACTAGACAAATGGTAAGTTTTCCAACTTTCTAAAGGCGATTTGAGTTAGATGGGGAAGAGATGGGGGAAGGACATAGTAGGGGCATAAAGACGCTATCATTAGAGCTTTAAGGCAATTGGAGGGGGCTAGGGCAGTTTCTATTTGTCTGCAAGGGTTGTGTGTTGAGGATGTCCACAAGTCTTTAAACTGAGATACTAGTGTAGCTGTGTAATAATCTGCGATGTTAGGAAGGCTTAAACCACCGCAAGGTCTCCGTTTTGTAAGTAATTTGGCAGACATACAAGGGCGTTTATTGGCCCATACAAAGGAGGTCATCAATTTGGTTGCTTTTGTAAAGAAGGATCGAGGAAGTTTAACGGGAAGGGCTTGGAATAGGAAAAGGAATTTGGGAAGGGAAAACATTTGAAAGGCGGCTATGCGTCCTATCCATGAGATTTCAAACTTAGCTAAGGATTGGAGGTCCGTTGCGATTGTGCTCAGAAGGGGAGTAGTTTTCCTTATAGAGGGAAATGGTTGAGTTAGTAAGGGTGATACCCAAGTATGCCACTTGTGTTAACTGCCAGTCAAGGTGGAAACGTTGACGAAGGTGGTTCAGAGTGGAGTCAGGTAAATTAAAAGGGAGAACCTGAGATTTTGTTTCGTTCAATTTGTAATAGGAGAGGGTACCAAAATCTTGAATTGTTTGCAATAAGGCTGGGAGGGAAGATTCAGGTTTGCTGAGGGTGAGTATGACATCATCAGCGTAAAGTGAAACGCAATGTATGTGGGAGCCAATGCGTATACCTTGTATATTCGGGTTTAGAACGAATAGATTGTGCTAAAGGTTCAATGGCCAGAATAAATATGAGTGGGGAAAGGGTGCATCCCTGCCGAGTCCCATTTGAGATGGAGAAAGGGCTAGACAGGGTACCATTAACAAATACTCTAGCTGAGGGACTGGAGTAGAGGGCTTTAATAGAGGATAGGATGGCACCTGAAAAACCCATCTTGTCCTAAAACAGCAAAGACAAAGGACCAGTTCAACCGGTCGAATGCTTTTTCAGCATCTAATGTAACAAAAATAGCTTGTAGTTTTTTCTTTACAACATAACCGAGGATGTGAATAGCTCTTTTAGTGTTATCTTGTAGTTCCCTCCCTTTGACGAAGCCAGTCTGATCTGCCGATACTAATGTAGGAAGAATATTGGTGAGACTATTAGCCAAAGCCTTAGCAAACAATTTAACATCAGTATTGAGCAGTGAAATTGGTCGGAAGTTTTGGGGCTTAGGGATGGTTACGATAGTTGCCTCTAACATTTCCTTAGGAAAGGTACCTGTGCTAGCAGCTGAAGCAAACACTGAGGTTAAGTGGGGAAGGAGGATATTTGCGAATGTTTTATAATACATATTGGAAAAGCCATCAGGGCCTGGGGATTTGTGGAGGGGGAGGGATTTAATTATGTTATCAAATTCTTCCTGGGTAAAAGGGTCATTAAGGCTTTTTAGCTGGTCTGGGGATAGACTGGGTAGTGACAGAGTTGCAAGAAAGAAGTTGATAGCGTGCTAGTGGTCTTATTGGTGTTGTCGTCTTGGGCTAGATTATATAAGGAAGCATAGAAACGGTTGAATTCCTGAGCTATATCTCTGGGAAATTTTATTTTAGAGCCATCAGACTGGTTTAGTAGAAATGGGATACGTGCGTTTGCTGTTCTGGACTTTACTCTCTGCGCTAGTAGTTTGCTTGCCTTATTATCTTGCGAGTAATAAAGGGATTTGGTCCTGTTAAGATTATTCTCATATTTGTATAAGAGACAATTTTTCAGTTGGAGTCTAAGAGTATGGAGTTCATCTGCTTGAGTTTGGGATTGGTTCATTTTATTTAAGGATTCTAGGGCTCTTATTTTCTTCATAATTTCAGTAAAGGTTCGCTCTCTATCAATCTTAGCTCTATGT
>ONZH01030067.1:0-59482 GCA_900303285.1 Rhinella marina
CCATTAAGGCCGGTGACGTCACCGAACTCACTGCCGGGCGAAGTACCCCGCCCGGCAGCGAGTATTTATAAACAAAAGAGACCTTGCCCTGCGCGATCTAGCGCAGGGCAAGGGGGGGGCATCGGAGCATGAGATGCTCCGATGTCCTCTTCAGGCGGGCTGCCTGGGTGAAATTGCAGGTATGTCCGGGTTCTTCTCTGAACCCGGACAACCCCTTTAAGGACTATATACTGACAGGGGGTGTTCCACAGGATTGGCACATAGCAAATGTGGTGCCAATATTCAAAAAGGGTCCAGAAACAGAGCCTGGAAACTATAGGTCGGTAAGTTTACCTTCTGTCGTGGGTAAACTGTTTCAATGTTTTCTAAGAGATGCTATCTTGGAGTACCTCAATGAAAATAAGCAAATAACTTCATATCAGCATGGCTTCATGAGGGATTGGTCATGTCAAACCAATTTAATCAGTTTCTCTGAGGAGGAAAGTTCTAGACTTGACCGCGGTGAATCAATAGATGTCGTATATCTGGACTTCTCCAAAGCATTTGGCACTGTACAACATAAAAGGTTAGTATATAAAATGAGAATGCTTTGACTGGGAGAAAATGTCTGTATGTGGGTAAGTAACTGGCTCAGTGATAGAAATATATTTATTAATGATCTGGTAGAAGGCTTGCACAGTAAAATATCAATTTTTGCAGATGACGCTAAACTGTGTAAAGGAATTAAAGGACAGAGAAGTGGCAGATGAGGTTTAACACTGACAAATGTAAGGTTATGTACATAGGAAGGAATAATGCAAGTCACCCGTACATACTAAATGGTAACACTGAAATGGAAATGGAAAGAACTAGAGATGAGCGAATCATCCAAAATTCGCTTCGGCGAAAAATCAATAATCATAATAATCAATGATCAATAATCAATTATCATAATCTGACAAGATTCGTTCTTAATATGAACTTATTCGGTCGAATTTGCATTAAAAAATAATAGTTGTTTTGTGAACATTCCTGCACAAATTACGAACATACAGTCAGCGTTTTTAAAAGTACCCAATACGAAAGCCTTAGCATACAAAGTGTGTATGAATCCTTAGCGTACTTTTGACTCTCGATTGCATCATATGCACGAGGCTAGGCCGCGGCGTACAGTCTTTAGAGGCAGTCCATATGAGTTAGAAAAGTAAGGTGCTAGCTATCCAGCTAAGTGCATAATTTAGTAAAAAACACCATACAATAAGTGCATAATAGGACACATTGCAGTATCTGAAAAAGAATACACACAATGGGCTAAAGTACTTGAACGTTGCTGAACCTATAAAAACATTATTGCTAAAATACAGCAAAGACATAATTATGCAAACATTTTAGTGCAATCAATTTTACATTTGCAAGCATAATAGGCTCAGATATATATATATATATATATATATATATATATATATGTTTGAGTCTCTCCTCGTGGCTGCTTGGCATGATAAAACACTCGAACACAGTCCAAAATTCAATGGTAATCCACGTGAGGTAATTTGGTAATCCAAACAGGTAACGTGTAATCCACATGGATAATATAGAATAGCAGCAAATAGAAAACCCTCTTTGCAAAGGGGACTCCCAAATAACCTGAGAAGGGGGGAAAAAGGAAAATAGGCGCGCTTAGGCGCAACTGGGAATTTTCTGCAAAATGGGGGGGGGGCGGGTCCTGACAAGCCATATCCATCAGGGTGAGAGTCAAACAGGGGGCAATACAAACTAAACAAATAAAACAAGTGCCAACTAGCTCTCACCCATCAGGTGCAGTCCATGTTGTGGCTCCCATAGGTCCTCCAGAGGTGTCCTTTAAATCACTCAGCCGGTAGAAGGGTTCCTCAGATGAGGGACCTGAAGTCCTTCTCGCTGGAACTTCTACTGAATGACATCAGAGGACTCTCCTGCCTCCTGTAGGCCAAGCTGGCTGCCGTGGTGGAGCTCCATTGCCCTCTTCTGCCAGAAGTCGGACTTGACCGGCTGATCACACTGATCACACACTGATCACCGGGTGGTGATCACACTGGTGAGCTCTGCAGTCACTTGTGCCTTCACTTTTTCGGATACTCCTGCCGGGACAGCAGGGGTAAGGACTTCTGGCTGCAGTGGTTGAGACAAGGTTGCACCCAGGGAAGAAGTGCCAGCTCCCATGGCTGCTGCTGACTTCATTTTCCAGGGTAGTTGGTACTGGTGGATCACCGTGGACTGGAATGTAAACGATGATGTCGTCAGCTGACCCAGCTGAAAGGACTGTGATGGTGGTGGTGGTGGCAGTCCAGGGTTAAGAGGCTCCGGTGGTGGCTTCTCACTGAAACAGAGGGTGCCATCTGGTGACTCCTGGAGGCAGCGCACGCGTCCTTCGCCTGGTGGTTCCTCTGGCAAAACTTCTGGTGGTGATGTAGGGACCAGGGGCTTAGATAATGTGGTAACCCCGGTAGCAAAGGGGCCTTTCAAGGATGCCATGGGGGTATATTCCACCTGATCCCCCACGTATAGGCTATGACGGGGCTGGGGCAGGTACAGCCGTTTCACTGACCTGCGGCCCACAAAGTACTCCTTGCCGTCCTCGTCATACGCAAGGAAGCCAAAGCCTCGCTCAACTGAAAACCATAGGACAGTTCCTTTACATCGCTCAAGTGTAGGGTCTCCCGGCCTCGGATGGTCCAGTACTTGGATGACCCAGTCCTCCACCGCATTCGTCACTGATGCAGGCACAATGGGATTCTGCCGCATAGAAGGCGTTGTTGTTGCTCTCCTCCTGCCACACCAGCCTGCAAGGCAAATATCGAGTCAGGAGCCGGTGAGACTGTCTTGCACAATTGTGACACTCTGATCTCTGGAGCGGGCGGTGGTTCTGGGTACTCGTTACCAAACACCATCTCCCCCCACTTTGGTCGCAGTTGCTTCGCCATGCTGTGGTATCTTGTTCACTGCTGGCTTGAACTGGAGAGGAGGGCGGAGTAATGAGGGAGGAGTTTTCACTCCCTATACGTGCAAATAATTAGTTCACTGTGGGCCGGGCTGGTTTTTCCTGCTTCTGAGGGGGCCGTATCTTCACTTTCCCGCTCTTGAGGGGGCGTATCATCATTTTCCTGCTTCGGGGGGCAAGAAGAATGCGTACATAGCGTACGTAGCGATACCGTTCAAAATTTCAAGAACATTTACGAATAATACGAAGCGAATCTGAAAAAATCCGGATTCGCTTCGGAGTAGGAAAAATGGAGGATTCGATACGAATCTATGAAGCGGAGAATAGATTCGCTCATCTCTAAAAAGGACATAGGAATTTTAGTAAACAGTAAATTAAGCTGCAGAAACCAGTGTCAAACAGCTGCTGCCAAGGTCAATAATGGGTTGCATCAAAAGAGGCATAGATGCCCGTGATGAGAACATAGTCCTGCCACTTTACAAATCACTAGTCTGTCAACCTATAAGCACTCAACCTATACGGGCTACCACAGGAAATATATACATAATCCCTTACAAAGACATATCTGTGCATACCCAAATAAACAACACCTCAATTGTAATTTAAAACCCAACTTTTATTAGTATTAATATAAAAAAGTCATATGCAGAGCAAATGCCGAATAAAAGTACAAATACAAAAAGATCTGAGAAAGGGACACGAGAATTAAGCTCTATGTACTTGGATCTCCGAACAATATACATATGAGCTATATAAATATACAGTGATATCAGAAGCCAGCCGTAATGTAGTTAATACTACTCAATATATACACATGGATGCATAAGCTGAAGTTACCATTATCATCAGGGGGATAATCTATCCCTACCACTATTACATCTCATAATGCATGGCTGTGCCACTAACCTCTACCTCCCGGCTTCTGAAAGTACCCGTGTCCCCCACTTATCCAACGCGTTTGGCCCACCGGCTTCGTCAGGGAAAAGTGGAATCACTAGTCTGACCACACATGGAGTACTGTGTACAGTTCTGGGCTCCTGTGAACAAGGCAGACATAGCAGAGTTGGAAAGGGTGCAGAGGAGGGCAACTAAAGTAATAACTGAAATGGGTGAACTACAGTACCTAGTTATCAAAACTAGGGTTATTCACTTTAGAAAAAAGACGACTGAAGGGAGATCTAATAACTATGTATAAATATATCAGGGGTCAGTACAGAGATCTCTCCCATGATCTATTTATCCCAAGGACTGTGACTGTGACAAGGGGACATCCTCTGCGTCTGGAGGAAAGAAGGTTTGTACACAAACATAGAAGAGGATTCTTTATGGTAAGAGCAGTGAGACTATGGAACTCTCTGCCTGAGGAGGTGGTGATGGTAAGTTCACTAAAAGAGTTCAAGAGGGGCCTAGATGTATTTCTGGAGTTTAATAATATTACAGGTTATAGCTACTAGAGATGGGTCGTTGATCCAGGGAGTTATTCTGATTGCCTGATTGGAGTCGGGAAGGAATTTTTTTCCCCCTAAAGTGAGGAAAACTGGCTTCTACCTAACAGGGTTTTTTTGCCTTCCTCTGCATCAACTTGCAGGATAACAGGCTGAACTGGATGGACAGATGTCTTTTTTCAGCCTTATAAACTATGTTTATATACTGTCTTTATAATGCTGCTATAATATGCTGCCTTGAAATTTCACTTTCACTGCATTTTGTGGAGACAGGTTTTCTTTAACAGTGAATTTCCTTTGTCCGGCTAAGTAGGTACAATTGTACCTATTCCGTTTTAAAATTGCAATAACTTTTTTTCGAAAAGCCGTAGAGGGCTGAAATTTCGTGACATCTCTGCAGTTTTGGTCCAGAATATATTGGCCAAATTTCAATAAAATATCTCCACCCCCTTCCGAGATAAGGGGTCGAGATATTTTTGCATCCATAACAAGCTGCATAGGTACAAATGTACCCTCATATATTTTGAATGAAGATAATGCAAGGAAAAAAGAATAATATTTTTTAATGATAATGCTATTTTATTATTATAAACAAGTAAAAAAACTGTTCATTTACATTATAAAAGAAAATGTAAGAAACTTTTTTTATTGATTTTCTTCGCAAGTAATGCATGTTGTCTTTGCTACCAAGTGTTCATCGCAAATGGGTTTCACACAAACCACACAAGACTTTCTAGTCTTACGTTGTTTTCGCCTCAGGTCTCGGCAGACATAGCAACTACCAACAACAGGGGCGGGTCCACGACTACCATGAGGTATTTGAGGGCCAGCTGCTGCTTGCGATGCTACCACAATGCATCGTCCAAGCACCATTTCTACTGCACCTCGAAGAAAATGGTTTCTTATCATCATTTGTTTAGTACTACGATCTTCAATTGCAGGCATACACAGCTGATTTGCGAGATCTTTCAGAAACTTTCTTCGTTGATCCTTTGTCCTGAAGCTTGGATTGTGTTCTCTGTAGACGATGTAGGATGCTAACCCAGTGACGTCAATCATATTGTAGAAAAATGCCAGAGGCCAACGTAATGTTCGTCGTTTCACAGTGTACTCTCCCAACATTTTATCCATAACATCAACTCCGCCTTTTGTTTTGTTGTAGTATTTTATTATCTCTGGCTTGGCTGCTAGTGTCTCTTCAACTTCTCCCGTCATGTGATAGAAGCACAACTGATTTGTTCTTCTTTGGTACATATGAACAGACTGTTGCATCATGATTGTAGGCAAAATTTGTCGAGTTTACAGGCCTTTCTTTGGCAGGCTGCATGTTGCTAGGTAGGAACCTTTTGTTTTTTCTCACTGTACCAACTAGTGTCATGTTCCAGGAGTTCAATACCTTAGCTAGTTCCATGGTTATAAAGAAGTTATCGGTGGTGACATTTCTTCCAGAGCCTTTATACGAGCTCACTAGGTCCAATACTGTTTGTTCGCCAATGTTTACTTGTCGAGGACCATCAGTTGGTTTCCCAGTGTAGAGCTGACCTTGTAATGGGAAGGCGTTTGACGAGTCACAAGCCCAGAAAATCTTTATGCCATATTTAGCTGGTTTTGAAGGTATATACTGGGTAAATTTAGTATGGCCTCTAAATGGAAATAATTGCTCGTCGACGGTGATACAATCATATGGCTTGTAGGCTCTCTCCAGATTTCTGTTCAGCATTGTCCAGATGTCCCGTATTGGTGCAGCTTTATCTGTTTGCACACATTCTGCACGTGTATTTTTGTTGTCAAATCTGATAAATCTGAGTATCATCTTGAAGCGGTCACGAGACATGGCTGCATGTATAAGAGGCAGAGCATCAACATTCGACATTTCCTCCAGATTGCCTTTGTTGGCTCTGTGCACACCAGCAGCAATCAGTATGCCCAAAAATGCATGGAGTTTCAGTAAATTGCTTGAATGTTTTTTGTGGTGGCCGTTCAGAAGAATCAGTAAAACGTTGTACCAGTTCGTTGTTGTAAGCATCACAAACTCTCTTGGCCTTTCGATTCGTTTCTCGTAATATGATGTCACACATCTCGGGAGTCATGATTGACTTGAATAGCTCTTTTGCTGTATATAGGTTGCTGATTGCTGCAGGGTCACCTCTTTGTCGTAGGACATTACGAGATTTTGTTTGTGCATTTGGCAGTGGATCACTACACCATTGAGTTTTATCCTTAGCAGTCCAAATGTCGCCTGCACTTTGAGGCACAGACTCATCCTCAACACTTTCGTCTGAGTCGTATTCTTTTTCCTGGTCTATGACCATTTCTTGTTCAATGTCTGAATCTTCTTCAGTAACATCAACTTGTGGTACATAGTTTTCATCATCAGATGCAACATATGGTTCTTCCTCATGCTCAGAATCAGATTCTTCTAGCATTCGCATTATTTCGTCAGACGTAAATCTGTAAATATGAAAAAATGAAAAATAAATAATTTTCCAAAATACTACACAATACTACATTATTGGCTTTTCACAAAATGATACTAACCTGCAAACACGTATTCTTGGATTATGGCGGAAACTAGATCCAGCATCACTATCACTCATGATGACTTGGTAGATGAATTTTGGCTTCGTGATTTAGTTCAGTAACACGTGGCAAGTAGAATGAAACTCGATTCTAAAGTGCAGATAAAAAAGTAAATTATTTCTAGTGATAATTATTTATAAATGTCATTTATATATTATGTAAACCGTATACGGTTTCAGAATTTTCATTCCATCTTCGACTGTTTTTTTGACCAATAGGAAAATTGTAACAGAGCCACCATCTTTATTTTGTGCTGAATATAAGTAAAACATCGTAAAACAATATGTAGATACTAATTATTATCCATTTTCGTATAAAAATCATACCTATAGTGATAAGTTTCATACAAAATATATGTAAGCCAAGTCCAGGCTCAAAGACAATTTCTGACTGTTCTGTCCCCACATAAGGCGAATTAAAGTATAACTGGCTGTTAGATGCTGTGAGACTTTCCTACCTTCGTATCCAAGAAATTGAAGACTTCACAAGCCTAGAAATGTGTGTGCTCACAGCAATGAGATGAACAGCAAAATGGCTACTGAGAGGAGGGAGGCAGGAAGAGAAGTAGAAGCCACTCCCAGTTTGAATCAACTTAATTGACAGCAACATAAGTGAGCAGTAACAACACTGGCCAATAGATATCAGCATAACAGAACATTAAGTACATAACATATATGTAAAATATGCACATGAACAAAATAATGATTACATCTGGGAAGAACAGCACATTTGTAGCTGAATGAACTTTAGTTTCTGAAACCAAGTAAAGGAGAAAGTCTTCCCACAGTGGATTTATATGAAGGTACAATTGTACCTCTGCAGCCTGTTAACGTTGTAAAATTATGCAGCCTGACGAAGGTTAAGAGGGAGGGAGAGATGGGTCAGAAGACTAATTGCATCTCTGTTGCCATCACTATAGAAGTATTTTAAAATAAGGGTATATCTGCATGCAGCGATTATATTATTGTTTATAGATGCAACTCCCTCAAAATTGCAGCAAAAAGGTGACATGACTACTACTTTTAAATTTACCCTAACACATTGGCACATGAGTTTTCTGTGTTACTTGATGTGGTTATAATTTTGGAAAGCTTTAACTTATTCAAGCCATTCTGAGATTGTTTTCGACACATTGTACTTAAAGGGGTATTCCAGTAAAGTAACTTAATTTTTGAAAAAGTCTGCAAGCTGTGACCCAACCAGAACCCATACCTATACATATAACCAGAGCTTCAATTTACCTTGCAATCTATGTGTCTGGCTCCTGTGTGAGCCTGCAACACATTGACAGTATCTTCCCTCACAAAACTACAATCCCCACAATCTCTAGCTTTCCTGTTGTGAGTTTCTGCTTTTTCACAAGTGTTGATCTTTATTGATTGGCTGCCTGATATCACAGTCCAGGCACGCCCCTTCTACTCTATACACTGAGCATGCTTGACCTAACAAACGTTCAGAACTATAGGTCGATGCCATAGTAATTTATGAGGAAACACAGTGGGTAGCAGAGGAAGAAAACTATTTTTAGAACTACTGAACAGTAAATAAGTGAAACTGACATTACATTAGGTAATTATTGATGATGGATTAGTCTAAAACATAAGTTATATTTACAGTAACCGGAATACCCCTTTAATGACAGTGGTAAATTTGAGTCTAGAGCCGAGCGAATTTCATATCACCATATGTTACCACGGACCATAACGCCATTCCATGATGGAATGCATAACTGAATGCCTTTAGAGGCATTCCGTTATTAATTCCATCATAATAGAAGTCTGTGGCCTGCATAACGTATCTGTCCCATTTCCGTTATGCAGGGGAGTCCTCTCCTGCATAACGGAGACTGGACAGATCCGTTATGCAGGCCATGTACTTCTATTATGACGGAATGAATAATCGTATGCCTCTAAAGGCATTCAGTTATGCATTCCATCATTGAATTGCGTTATGGTCTTTGGTAACAGAATCCATAACGCAATTCGGATTTCACCACCAAACGAAGCGTAAACGAATTTAAAAATATAAAATTCACTCATCTCTATTTGAGTATATATATTCTACCTTTATTTTTAAAAATTCCAAAATATACCATAAATTTGAAAAAATTCGCAATTTTCAAAATTTCCATTTCTCTACTTTTAAGACAGATAGTGAAGTTGGGATGTTGGATTACAATTTTAGATTAAATTTTTAAAATTTTTAAGAAAATTTCCAAAACCCGCTTTTTAAAGTACCAATTTAGTTATGAAGTCACTTTCTGGGACTTACATAATAGAAATGTGTTTCATTTTAGAAGCTTCATACCTCAAGTTATTCAAATATGATTTTTCAAACTTTGTTAACTCTCTAGGTGTTCCACGAGAATTAAATGCATTTTAATCCATTTTTCCTGTAAGGCAGCAAGGGTTAACAACAAAACAAAACTCAATATTTATTACCCTGATTCTGCAGTTTACAGAAACACCCCATATACGGTCGTAAACTAGTGTATAGGCACACAGCAGGGCACAGAAGGGAAGGAGCGAAATATGGATTTCACTGGGATAATTTTAAGTTGCCATGTCACATTTGAAGACACCCTGATGCACCCCTACAGTAGAAACTGCCAAAAAGTCACTCCATTTTGGAAACTACAGGACAAGGTGACAGATTTATTGGTACTATTTTGGGGTACATATTTTTTAAAACTTTATTTACCCATTTTCAAATATATCATAAAAGAGACAAAACATCCCATCAATACAATCTTATTTAACCGAAATCCACCCCCACTAAAATCCACTATGAGGGGAGAGGAGAGATACAAAAAAATAAAAATAAAAATTAACCTTGTAATTTCACACTTCTATGTTATTAAACCAATAATTCCATATTTGCCCAAATCGATCATTCTTCCCCATATTGCAATATATTATCCTTTCCATTTTATCAAGTTGTCCACATATTTCTTCCATTCTATCAAAGTAGGTAGATCTTTTTCAATCCATTTCCACAAAATAAGCAATCTTGATTGAAATAGCAACTTACAGAGTACTTGTCTATTAAGTTTCCGCAACCCCAAATACCTATGATTTTTGATCTCTCGATATTCTGCTTTTTGTGAGGCAAGGTAACCAAAAATGGCTGTTCTTGCACTGTTTTTATTTCTTGTTCTTTACGGCATTCACTTGAAAGGATAGATCATGTGTTATTTTTATAGAGCAGGTTGTTACGGACGTGACAATACCAAATATGTGTATTTTTTTGTTTCAGCTTTACATAGTAAAGCATTTTTGAAAACAATCATGTTTTTGTAACTCCATTTTCTGAAAGCCATTTTTTTTTAATTTTTCTGTTGATCATCTTGTGTAGGGGGCTTGTTTTTTTGCGAGAAGAGTTGACATTTTTATTGATACCATTTTTTGGGTACATATGATTTTTTAATCGTTCAATATTACACTTTTTGGGGCAAGGTTACAAAAAATGGCTGTTTTGGCACAGATTTAATTTAATTTTTTTTACGGCGTTCACCTGAGGGAGTAGATTATGTGATATTTTTATAGAGCCGCTAGTTACAGAGGTGGCAATATGTACTATGTCTTATTTTATCTTTTTTTTCACTTTTTATTTTAGTCCTAGTACAGTGACATTTCAGGGTCTGATCCCTGTTTCAATGTAGTACAAGACATGCTGTCTTGTACTACATTGAAACTGTTAGATTCACACTGACAGTGTGCATGTGAGAACCAGCCTGGGAGCTGGGTTTTACATGGCAGACCCCGAGTCCTCTTGGCCCGCTGTCCTCGCAGTGCAGGGGGCTGATGGAGAGGCAGAGAGAGCCCCCTCTTATATGCGATCCTCTTATATGCTGTGGTCAGCATTGATCACTGCATGTAAAGGGTTATTCTGCCAGCATCATCATTTACAGCGATGTTGACAGATACAGCTTTGTCCGGTCTATGACTAACATATCTGTGGATACTGAGCCAAGGGACAAGAGCCTCAAACATGTCTAGCCTAGCCCAATATTGGCTATTGAGCAAGAGACAGAATTCTTGGAGATACGATCTGGTTTACCTTATTTTATACCAGCTTCATTGTTTTCCACCCAGCATTGCAAAGGTTAAAAGAGTCATTCAGCTATTGAAGACTTCAGCTCAAGATGCATGTGAGTACCTTGACATTCACTGCCCCTGGAACACGCTGCAAGCTAAATATTGGAGCAGTGGAACAGCATGTGTGCTGTCTCACTATCGGCCGAGCACTCCTACACCATTGCAGGTCTCCAACAATGCTACATCTGGAGTGTTAAAGGGGTTCTCCAAGTTAAATTTATTGATGACCTATCCTCAGGATAGGTCATCAATATCAGATTGGCTGGGTCTGACACCCGGCACCCCCGCCGATCAGCTATTTGAAGAGGAGGTGCATGTCCTACCAGCGCTGCCTCCTCTTCACTGTTTACATGCTGGCCGTAACAGGGGTAGTGGTGAGTAGGTGTTATTACACCTAACCGCCCCATTCATTTCAATCGGAAGGATCACTCCCATAGACTTGTATGGGAGCGATCCTTCCCATTGAAATGAATGGGGCGGTTAGGTGTAATTACACCTACTCACCACCCAGAAATATTATCAAAATTAGGGTTATTCACTTTAGAAAAAAGACGACTGAGGGGAGATCTAATAACTATATATAAATATATCAGGGGTCAGTACAGAGATCTCTCCCATGATCTGTTTATCACCAGGACTGTTACTGTGATGAGGGGACATCTTCCGCGCCTGGCGGAAAGAAGGTTTGTACACAAACATAGAAGAGGATTCTTTACTGTAAGAGCAGTGAGACTATGGAACTCTCTGCCTGAGGAGGTGGTGATGGTAAGTTCACTAAAAGAGTTCAAGAGGGGCCTGCATGTATTTCTGGAGGGTAATAATATTATAGGTTATAGTTACTAGAGATAAGTCGTTGATCCAGGGAGTTATTCTGATTGCCTGATTGGAGTCGGGAAGGAATTTTTTCCTCTAAAGTGGGGAAAATTGGCTTCTACCTCACAGGGTTTTTTTGCCTTCCTCTGGATCAACTTGTAGGAAAACAGGCCAAACTGGATGGACAGATGTCTTTTTTCGGCCTTATAAACTATATTACTATGTATATGTTACTAATTCCCTCTCCCGCTCCGGATGCCCCTGCTCATCTTTATCCTGCTGCCAGCTGTGCTGCGAACCGACATAGGAAGACCAGGAAGCGGTGAGTACAGAGCCTTTACCGCTTCCCGGTCCTACGGTGCTAATGAGCGCTTCCATAATGGAAGTGTGAGATGGGGAAACAGCTCTCATTGTCTGAACACTGTGTGAATGAAGTTAAATATCTGGACTGACATTCTACTGTTTGTAGCTGTGTTTAGGAAACAGCATCTTGTGGTCAGACTGCATATTGTTCCATATTCATGAGAGGTGGAGTTACAAGAACCTGGAAAGGAAGAGATAGAGCAGCCATCTTAGGGAGAGCTTGCAAGAGGGTCCAGGAGCTGTGTGTGAGGAGGATCCATTGACATCCACGTGGGAGCACCCTTCGGTGACCAGAACTACATCACAGTGAAGCTGAGTGTGTCCAAGGCCCTGATACGGTCCAGAGGAACAAGGAATGCTTCCAGGAATGCTGATGAGAGCTGAGGAGCAGAGCAACATACACTGCGGTACTGCATACTTGTTGGAGAAGCTTTTGTTCTGTTCATAGCCACCAGAGGATACAGAGCAGATCCGGATCAGTAAGACTGATCTTGCATACACCTCATCATAGTACTGGCACCTAGAATCCTAGAGACTGAGACCAGGCCTGTAGTTAGTTAGATAGGATTTCTGTTTGTGTCAGGCCACAAGTGTTGCTGGCTGTTCATTGCAAGGGCTCCACTTAAAGTGACATTTCACACTGGAGAGCTGATAAACTTCCCCACAAACTCAAGCCAGACTGGCGTTTTGCTCAAAAGGAATACTCAGGCACATGCTATAAGACCAGTTATGGGAGAAGGAATACTGTAGAGCATTGTAAGTTTGTAAGTGCTGCACGGCAGGCTAGCCTGTACCACACACCCAAACGGTTGTTCTTGATCTTTTAGGGTGATAACAGGTAAGGTGTGGCTGTTTAATTGTGCCCGCCAATAGGTAAATTACCGTACTAAAAATGTTGTCAGCTCAGCACCCGGATATTACTTTCTTAGATTTCAAAGAGCATGCCATTGGTATCCTGGTCTTCACTAGAGCCTGTGATGGTGAGGATAGGCTTGGGCCATTTGGGTAGTTGCCAGGTGCCAATCCAGAGCAGTCCCCGAGTCAGTGGCAGCTGACCAGGGGGTCAAAGATACCGGTTCAAGCACGAGGGGAAGTACGTGGTTAGGAAGCTCGAAGTCAGGGGAGGCAGCGATCAAGCAAAAGTCTATAAACAAAGTCCAAGGTCAGAGCAAACAAGCAAAATCTGATAAATCCAAAAGCAGGGTCCGGTATACAGAAAAGCACACCTTCACACTAGGAACTGGACAAGCTAGTGAACATGAGTTGCTCAGGCATCTTCCTGGGGCAGGAAGCGCCTGTAAATACTTCCTGCAATCCAGTCATAGGCTGGTGAGACAGAGGGCGTGTACGTGCTGCCTCACAAGGGAAGAGAGACACACCCATGCAAGCCCTAACAAACAGTACAGGTCTCCAGCAGGAAGTAAACTCTGGCATGGAGCACAGATGCAACAGTTAAGTTACCTGCTATCCGTGTTTGTCAGCATGGCACATGGCAGCAGGAGGGAAAGAGGGAGCCTCATGGCTGTGCCCGCGGGTAGGGGCAGCAGCACCGGCACGGACCGCTAACACTCCTGTTCCGGATGCAGTTGCTGCCTTGTCCAACCAAGTCCCCCTCCTGGACAAGAGCATGAACAAGATAAGGAAACAGCTGAAGCAGCTAGAACAGCATCTCAAGACAGAAGAGAAGAGCTTCGCAGCCTGGGAGCCAACCCCCTTCTGTTTCCAAAAGGGTTCAACATCTGACTAGAGGCTGCTTGATGAATGATACAGAGACATTAAGAGACCTGCCTGCAAATATGGGCACATCGAAAAAACCTGATGGGAGCTAAATGGGCATTCCCAGAGGCCAAGGACCACTGCTCGGAAGACAGAGTATTAGGTCCTGAAGATCCAAACTGGATGCCTAAACATGTGGTCTTCAGACCTGAAGTCATGAGCCGCATTATTGGGGTCCCATTTGCAGCCCTCATAGAGACGGTGTTCCAAGTGACCACTAGATGCCAGGCTGCATTTGAACAGTGTTGCAGTAGCGCACAGCCACACGAATCCTGGCTGGACATCATCGCCAAAAATGGGAAGCTTGTGCTGGTGCATGGTTATTGGGAGCCCACTTTGCAGATCAGAGATGCCAAGCTCCCACAACAAGAAGTCATTTTCATCGGGATGCAGGACAACGACAAGCCACCCATTCTCCTTGGCATAAATGTGCTCAGAAACCATAGTCATCCTGGCACTGCATGAGTGAATATGTAAGAGTGGGTTCACATCGCGTTTTTGCCATCCATTACATACACGTTGGAAAAAAAGGGATCCAAAAACGTAGCACACCGCACTATGTCCAGTAAAAAAAAAATGTAAAAAAAAAATATGTTAACGTATACGTTTTTTTTACAATGGAACTCTATGGTGACGGATGCCACTGTATGGTATCAGTCTGAGACATCTGCTAACATATATGTTTTTTGTATACATTAAACGGATGGCAAAAACATGATGTGAACCCAGCCTTAGTGTGCCAAAATAAGCACTAGTACACAGCGGAGCAGTGAGGCAGAGAGGGAGGCTGCCAAGTACTGTATGCTATAGTATAAAAGGCTGACAGAGAGCACAGCCTGGTCCTGGTGATCAGTGCTGTTGACTGTGTTGGGAAATACATACAGAATCCAGACAGTCAGCAGCTTCAAGAGTTCCCTGACCTCCCTCTGTCTCACAGAGAAGAGACAGTGCAGACTCACTTACAGGCTATCTGCATCTCTTCAGGCTGCTGCTCATGCCACTGCGGTCTTACTCTCCAACACCTCAGGAAGCACGTAATGTTCTGCAGAATGGAGAAGAGGGGGCGTGTCTGAGATGCACCCCAATAGCTGGTGGACCAGTCTGACGCTGCAGCCCTGCTACTGCTCCTGGGTCCCTTCTGAGCTTGGGCCCCAAAGCAGTTGCTTCCCCTTCTTCCCCAATAGCTACATCCCTGCAACAACAGATCCCTCGGGCATAAGAACTTTGAAACTGTCCTGTTATACCTAGATGATATGATTGTCTATTCCAAGACAAATGAACTTACAACACTTGAGCAATTATAACATCTGGCTGAAGTGTTCCAGACCCTTACCAACCATGGTCTGAAGATAAAATCCTCCAAGTGCCATTTGCTAAAGCCGCAAGTCATGTACCTAGGCCATGTTGTGAGTGCTAAAGGTGTGAAACCTCACCCTGACAAAATTGCTGCTACACAAGGCTGGCCTACTCCAAAGATGGTTGAAAAGGTCAAGAGCTTTCTCAGCTTTGCAAGTTATTACAGAAGGTTTATACCTCACTTTGCCTAAATTGCAGAGCCTCTTAAAAAGCCCCTGAAGGGACATCCAAAGATCTACCACAATTACAAGATATCAGTCGAATGTAATGAGAAGTGAGAAACCAACTCACCAACATGTGCCATCACCAGAGGAGAGAAATGTGAATTCCTCTTCAGCCAATCATGACCAAAACCCTCTCGAAATTATGGCCATCGAGCATGTGAAGCTGGAACCAAGCAGATCTGGGTACACATATGCCATGACCATCATAGATCACTACACCAAGTTCGTAGTGACCGTACCCATGAATGGCCTCACTGCTAATATTACATTCGCTGCACTCTGGATTCCTACTGCCATATGGGTCTCCTGACAAAATACTCAGTTATCAATTATCAACATTTTAGTCCCAGTTGTTCTATGAACTTTGTGCTTTTTACCTCAAAAACTGAGGACTATAGCCTACCACCTTTAGGGTAATGGCTTGTGTGAAAAGATGTATCAGACACTCAATATGCTCAAGGCTGTTCCATCTCAAAAAAGACCGGATTGGCCATTGTTTCACCCAGAGCTTGTGTATCTATACAATAGCACTACACATTGTTCCACCAGGTGTACTCCCTAATATCTTCCTCTCGGAAAACAGTGTTGACTGCCTGCTGATATTGCCCTTGACATACTTGTGTCTGACTCATTCTGTCTCCTAAACTGTGGGTTAAGTGGGTTAAGGAGCACCTGTGGTGTCTGGAGGATGCTAAAGAAATAGTCGATAGGAAAAGTCCATAAAATCAGAAACAGGAATTCGACCTCCATGCCAAGGTCGGACCCCTGCTAATTGGAGATCAAGTCTGTCTGTTAAACAATCATCTGTTCAGTAAACTGGACAGTCACTGGGAATATAAGCCATACACAGTTGTAGCGGTGCTATGAAATTCATATATAGCAGGTGCACAGCAACAGACTTAAGAAATGCCTGCAGGAACCTGTTCAGGAGCAGCTGAAGGAAGTAGATAGGTCAGTCATTATCATTAGTGTGTTATACCTCATTTGTCCTTAACTTTTGTATCTTTCCCACAGTGGTAGCATGGGGATGGGCGGGAGCTTGATGGGGAGCTTGATTCTGCGTCTTTGGGCATCTGCAGTCAACTTCATGGAGGAGAGCAAGCATTATCTGAGGATAGTTTGCTTTTTAGCAAAGTGGTGTGCATTACCTGGGGGTATCTGTAAGGTTTGGTTTGTTATGTAATGTTTGCACTATACACCAGTAGGTGAGGTATGGTTAGCATCTGGAATTGGGCTAACCACCCCATTCTTCCCCTCTTGTTAGAATTGGGCTGGTACTATTTCCTGCCAGCAGAGGGAGTCTTAGCTAGGACGGTGAGGAGTGAGGAAGCATGTCGTATTACTCCTAGGGCCTTAAGGACCAGATAACCAAATCTTCTGTGAGACCACTATTCCAGAGAGATTTTAAAGATAAAACTACAGATATTCCACAAAGGTACAGCATTAAAGTCAGCAGAGTGACCAGCTACCATAGCTACACAGACTCTGCTGCAGGTGAGGTACTATGGCTCAGACATCCATCACCTAGACTACATCCAGGCCAGGCCAAATCATAAAAGCCTGTGGACAACTAGAGCCACAAGTTTCAACTTTCATCTGTTAGCCAGAAGTTCAGCACAGGATATCAAAAAGATACCAGAGGTACCATTATCTGCCACTTTGCCAACCACCATACCTCTTCAACTGGGAAGAGAAATTGCACTGTGTACAAACTAATATAGTATGCCTTCACTGATCCCCACGGAGTAATGGCCTGAGGAAGCACACCGTGATCCATCATCTCATCAAGGCCATTACCACTCCCATCCTCTGCACTGTCTCCTCAGGGGCTTGCTGCAGGTGCACATAAATTAAGCACACACATCCTCTGTCAGTCTATGCACCTGTAATTAAATCCACGCCACCTCATCCATCATTTATGCCAGAAAACTGGAGCAAATAATGATAAATCTCCTGAGGGCAATGGCCTCACCCTGACCCCTTTTTAGAAAGTGGCAAGATAGGTTAAGAAATGCCACTTGTGACTAAATTTTTTCTCAATAGCATTTAAAAAGGGCTTGCAACTTTTGGCACCAGTTTTGGCCCTAGGGTACATTGTAAATGACCTCCTATTAATTTTCATGCAATTTTGCAATAACCATAAAAAGAATCAGGATTTGATTGCACCATATAATGAGTATTTGTGAATAAAGCAGAGTGTAAAAAAAGTACCTGTCTGGGCTCCAGTGGACCAATCCTAAGCCTCAGCGCGGCCACACCAAGAAAGACGTGCTGCTGAGCCACATCTCCTGGAGACACAACAGTATCCTTAGCAACAGGATGCAATACTCTATTTCTCCCTGCAGCGAGCGTGTGCAGTGTCCCATTAAAGTGTGAAAAAAGGACACTACAAACGGTGTATTCTTATATAGCCATGTCACTTTGTGTCATGTCAATACCATTTTATTATTATGTATTGGATCATTAACTTGTATTTGCTGTAAGAACCTCTTTGGCTGAGTAGTGCAGTTATACTTTTCACCACTAGATGGTGCTGGTCTGCCTTTTATATAAGGCCCAGCAACAGGAAATCAGTGTTAGAGTGTTAGGAGAGACAGAGGAGGAAGAGAGGACAGTGTGGTAGTTAAGAGGAACCAAGAAACATAACAGAGGAGAGAGTGGAGAATCCCTTTTACAAGGCTGTCAATATTTCCATGATATTGGCCACGTCGGGAATCCTATTTTGACATGCACAAGCAAAGCCACTAGAACCCTGAGCAAAAGCTGGAAAAGCAAGACTGACAGAGGTGATCAACCTTCTCCAGGTTTTATGGACTCTGCCAGCACACATGTGGTCGAGAGAAGCCTCCAGCGCCTGACTACTGATTCAGCAACCCAGGTACCAAGTTGTTTTTGGCCTACATTTTGTATCCCTCCGGGAGGTGTAGCCGTCACTTGTATTCAGGAACCTGCTGGAGCAGATGTAGTGATTCCTGCCCTTCAGAGTATCCTATATACAAGAATAGTCTTATAAAAGTGACTTATTATTATCCAGAGCCAGGGCTAGCTACAGAGGATCCCACTAGGAGTAAAAGTAACAGGATTTAAAGACACAGAGCCTAACTAACCACCAATGTACCTACAAATACCATTCAGAGAGGTTGACTTACAGCACCTTATGATAACAGCACTTTATGAACTTGTACATCAATTTAGGGCAAAAGTAAAGTCACCTTTGTTCATCTTACAACTGCCTCCTCATCATTGATACTAAGGGTGTGTCTACCTTACAAAAAGACTCTGGCGTCACGACAAACCAGGACCCTGCCGACTGACACTGTACAAATTGTCACCAAGGGCACCTCGCCTCACCATCCGGAGGAGTCCTGCGTACAGAGAGTGCCCCGAGGGAAGTTGTGTCCACACAACTGCACACTGCCCAGGGAACATACAACTAACTGTGAGTAGAAACCATCAGCTACACCGTGTACACTGTGACAACCTATCTACCATATCACTCACATATCCCTGTGGCTGGTGGCTGCACGTGTGCTGGGGGAGATAACCAATGGGCTGATTGCTCACCTGCTCTATTACTGTGTGCTAATGTTTTTGACTAATGGAGTGCCGAGTCATGGACCTATCAGGTTCTGATCCAGGGACTTGGCGGCCTATTTAAACCCCTTCCTGGCCACCCGCCAGTGCCAGTGATAGTCTCTGACTCACAAGCTATGTTCCTGTGCTTATTGGATTGCTTGCTCCTCTGACACTGCCTTATCTTCTGACCACCCTCTGTATCTCTTTGGTACTGTGTAACTTGTCTGGTTCTGATGTACGACTCTCGTAGTGTGTTTTCTGTCTTTTTTTTTTTTTTGAGTACTGTGTACAGTTCTGAGCTCCTGTGAACAAGGCAGACATAGCATTGCTGATAGTGGCAGATTAGGTTTAACAATGACAAATATAAGGTTATGCACATGGGAAGGAATAATGCAAGTCACCAGTACATACTAAATGGGCAACACTGACATGGAAAAGGACTTTGGAATTTTAATGAACAGCAAACTAAGCTGTAGAAACCAGCGTCACGTAGCTGCTGCCAAGGCCAATAAGATAATGGGTTGCATCAAAAGGGGCATAGATGCCCGTGATGAGAACATAGTCCTGCCACTTTACAAATCACTAGTCAGACCACACATGGAGTACTGTGTACAGTTCTGGGTTCCTGTGGACAAGTCAGCCATAGCAGAGCTGGAGAGGATTCAGAGAAGGGCAACTAAAGTAATATGGGTAATATGGGAATGGGTGGACTACAGTACCTAGAAAGATTATCAAAATTAGGGTTATTCACTTTAGAAAAAAGATGACTAAAGGGAGATCTAATAACTATGTATAAATATATCAGGGGTGTTAAAGTAATAAAAATGAAGTTGTCGAGGTTTAAGCGATTCACCGACCGGGGGACATCAAGCACACACAGAGTTGGTGTACAATAGAGTCCGGGTTTCCCCTTCCTCAGTGTTTATTTATACACAAAGACACAAACACAAACCCAATCAGATGTTTATGATATAGAGCACCGACCAATCAGATTATAGATAACAGGGCATGATAGCAGGTTATGGTGGAATGTATGGACAGGGTCTGCCTAGCCTTAGCCCTTGGCAGCCAAAACAAGTCTTGCAGCCCACCACCCCCATCCCACACGTTATATTGGAATGTCCTTAAAGGGTTATTCTCATTTTAGACAATGGGGGCATATCGCTAGGATATGCCCCCATTGTCTTATAGGTGTGGGTCCCACTGCTGGGACCCGCACCTATATCCAGAACGGAGCCCCCGAACTGAATGAGGGCGCACTGCGCATGCGCCTGCGCAGCCGCCCTCCATTCATTTCTATGGTGCCCCCGAAAATAGCCGAGCGCTGGCTTGGCTACTTCTGTCTGCTCCATAGAAATGAATGGGAGCGCACCGCGCATGCACGGCCCGGCTCCCATTCATTTCTATGAGCGCAGTGGGGAGCTGTGCCTGGTGGTGGCCGGACCCCGCTCCCCGCTCCGTTCTGGATATAGGTGCGGGTCCCAGCGGTGGGACCCGCACCTATAAAACAATGGGGGATATCCTAGCGATATGCCCCCATTGTCTAAGATGAGAATACCCCTTTAAGCAGTTTGGCGAAGTTTGTTTAAAGACAAGGTGGAGTTGGTTACATTAATAGGGGTCAGTACAGAGATCTCTCCCATCATCTATTTATCCCCAGGACTGTGAGAGTGAGACATCCTCTGCATCTAGAGGAAAGAAGATTTGTACACAAACATAGAAGAGGGTTCTTTACTGTAAGAGCAGTGAGACTATGGAACTCTCTGCCTGAGGAGGTGGTGATGGTGAATTCATGAAAAGAGGACAAGAGGGGCCTGGATGTTACTATGTTATTGCTTCCTTTGCTGGCTGGATTCATTTTTCCATCCCATAATACCATTATACACTCCTCGTTTCCATGGTTATGACCACCCTGCAATCCATCAGTGGTGCTTGTGCTTGCACACTACAGAACAAAATATCAGCCTCTCTAATAACCAGGACCATGGGAGATCACATAGGCCGGTGCTTTTTTATAGTATGAAAGCACAGCCACACTGATGGATTGCAGGGTGGTCATAATCATGGAAATGATCAGTGTGTAATGTGATGGAAAAATGAATCCAACCAGCAAAGGAAGCAATATTGATAATATCAATACATTAGTAAGTGGCTTGTATTAACTTTCTCTACATGATAAATTCCATTTACTGAAGTGACAAACCCCTTTAAGGCTGATCACATTACCATACTCTGTCTGGGAAACATGGGCCACGTGTCTTCCACATCTCCTGGATCTACTGCAGGTCCCTTGACCTGAACTATCTGCATCATAGTGATTTATGATATAGTCAGTTATTATCTTATCATGGCTCTATTGTACTGTGCTCACATCATTATGTAAACAAAGTACAACAGAGCTGCGATCACATAGGAACTGATTGTATCAGTCAATTTGGGGCAGGTAAACTGCAGTCCACACACAGCCTGTGTCATGTCCCCAGACTTATGTGTTATTCATTGTACATTACTATTCAGTTTGCCTTTTGCATACATGTGACATCTTTCTACTTGCTGCACTGTTGTATATCCATAAGAATCTTACTCTGGAATAAATTGAGTTCTCCTACATACTCTAGATCAACTTGTAGGATAACAGGCCGAACTGGATGGACAGATGTCTTATAAACTATGTTACTATGTTACTTCACCAGCGGAGTTGACACTGTCTGATAAGGTTCCTGGGTGTGAGTACTGGTTGAACCTAGATAATACACAGGGAATACAGTCTTTAGAGCCTTATACAGCCCAGTTATTGAGTCAGAATAGTGAAAAGTAAATTGGGAGATACAGCTGTATATCCAGTGTACAGCTCCTGCAGAGATACAGTCATAGATAATAGCAAGCTGCACATTGTCTGAAGAATCACAAGTGTATCAGCAGCTACAGGTCAGACTACTACAGCATAGAAACTTCTAGAAAATCAGCAACCTCACTTCATTATCATCAGATCTACTCTGCCTGTGTACTATGATGGCTGAGGGGAACACCCAGTCTGCCGGTAATTTTTTTCTACCGGCAATATTAATTGCTGGTATTTTCCTATATGGACTGCTACTAATGAGCGCTTCCATTGCTCATTAGTACAGCCTTTAGCACTCGCCACCCACTTGTGTTAATTTTAAAAAAAAAAACCTCCTCCACTTGCTTTCACTGCTCATGACCTGCGAAAACATCATGACCTGCGAGATGTCATCACGCTGGAGCGCAGGTCCTGCCCTGAGCTTCCGGTCAACAGTGAGCATTCACTGCAGTACAAACAAATGGAGGAGATGAGTGCTTTTTTTTTGGCAGAAGCAGAGAAGGAGGCACTAATGGGTCACATTATTCTTACGGGGGGCATTAATGGGGGCATCATTCTTATGGGGGGCACTAATGGGTGGCATTATTCTTCCTGGGGACACTAATGATAGCATTATTCTTCCTGGGGGCACACATGGGGGGCATTATTACTGGGGGGTACAAAGGGGGCATTATTCTTACTGGGGGCACTAATAGGGGCATTATTCTTACTGGGGGTACTAATGGGGGCATTTTTCTTACTGGGGGGCACTAATCAGGCCATTACTCTTACTGGGGAGCACTAATGGAGGCCAATCATTCTAGGGTGCACCAGTGGTGGCATTATTATTACTGGGGTACACTCATGGCATTACTACTACTGGGAGGCACTAATGGGGGCATTAGTATTACTGGAGGCACTAATGGTTGCAGCATTAATTCTGAGGGGCGCTAATGGGGGCATTAGGATTACTGGGTGCACTAATGGGGGCATTACTATTACTGGGGGCACTAATGGGGCAATATTAATGCTATGGAGCACTAATGGGGGCATTATTAATTCTGGGGGCTTTAATATTACTGGGGGCATTAATATTATTGGAAGCCACAGTATGACAGCAACTTAACACCCTGTGTTAAGCCACATCCCACAACCATACCTCTTTAGGGTGTGGCTTAACTTGGCTGTTATTTTTTGTTAGGAAAGGTGGTATGACACTCGTGTGTCATACCAAACGGATCCGCCCCCATTGACTTGCAGTCAGGTGAGGACGGATCCGGATGCCTGCAGCCATGCGAGCGCAGGGGATCCAAGCACTACAGTGCTCGTTACGAGCACGTTCGCTCAACTCTAGTGGCAACCCTACTGTAATTCAGGATGAGCAGTACCTACTATCAGTGCAAGATGAAAATATGGAACTCAATCTACAGTCCAGTCAAAGAGCCAAACATTCCGCTAAACCTACATAGAAGGTTAAGGAGAATCTGAAAGGTAGGAAACATGGACTTTCTACTCATGTTTCAAGCTTATGGCAAAAACTGCATAGTCATATGTCCACCATCTCTCAACCTGATTATGATGTGACACCACTAGAGAGCACTAGGACAGCTTTGTGCTTTGAACGTGTATGAACTTTACACAGTGATAAGCCAGGAATATATTTGTATCATGCTCAAGTTAAATGCTCAAAATTCCTTAGAAGAATTGCAAAGCTTCCAATACCTGAATTCAGAACGAGACAGTATAGTATGCGATATTAAGGCAAAAACAGCGGCAAGGATTGCACAACTAATGGAAACGTCATCTCGCGTTTCTAAGTCTACCAGACATTCACAGCGATCATCTGAGATACTATCCTCAAAATATTCTATGCTCATATTCTGTGCTTTGCGAAAGTATTCGGCCCCCTGGAACTTTTCAACCTTTTGCCACATTTCAGGCTTCAAACAAAAAGATATAACATTTTACATTTTTGGTGAAGAATCAACAACAAGTGGGTCACAATTGTGAAGTGGAACGAAATTTATTGGATCATTTGAACTTTTTTTGTAATAATAAAACTGAAAAGTGGGGTGTGCGAAATTATTTGGCCTCCTTGCATTAATACTTTGTTGCGCCACTTTTTGCTGCGATTACAGCTGCAAGTCGCTTGGGGTATGTCTTCATCAGTCTTGCCCATTCTTCCTTGCAAAACAGCTCGAGCTCTTTGAGGTTGGATGGAGAGTGTTTGTGAACAGCAGTTTTCAGCTCTTTCCACATATTCTCAATTGGATTCAGGTCAGTTTGACTTGGCCATTCTAAGACCTGAATACGTTTATTTTTGAACCATTCCATTGTAGATTTTGCTTTATGTTTGGGATCATTGTCTTGTTGGAAGACAAATCTCCGTCCTAGTCTCAGGTCTTTTGCAGACTCCAACAGGTTTTCATCCAGAATGGTCCTGTATTTGGCTCCATGTCCCTGCTGATGAAAAGCAGACCCAAACCATGATGCTGCCACCACCATGTTTGACAGTGGGGA
Source organism: Rhinella marina (assembly GCA_900303285.1). Lineage (NCBI taxonomy): Eukaryota > Metazoa > Chordata > Amphibia > Anura > Bufonidae > Rhinella > Rhinella marina. Next base: position 24,528 of record ONZH01030067.1, read on the forward strand.
TGGTGTGTTCAGGGTGATGAGCTGTGTTTCTTTTACACCAAACATATCGTTTTGCACTGTTTCCAAAAAGTTCGATTTTGGTTTCATCTGACCAGAGCACCTTCTTCCACATGTTTGGTGTGTCTCCCAGGTGGCTTGAGGCAAACTGTAAATGAGACTTTTTATGGATATCTTTGAGAAATGGCTTTCTTCTTGCCACTATTCAATAAAGGCCAGATTTGTGAAGTGTTCGACTGATTGTTGTCCTATGGACAGACTCTCCCACCTCAGCTGTAGATCCTCTGAGTTTCATCCAGAGTGATCATGGGCCTCTTGGCTGCATCTCTGATCAGTCTTCTCCTTGTTTGAGATGAAAGTTTAGAGGGACGGCTGGGTCTTGGTAGATTTGCAGTGGTCTGAAACTCCTTCCATTTCAATATGATCGCTTGAACAGTGCTCTTTGGGATGTTTAAAGCTTGGGAAATCTTTTGGTATCCAAATCCGGCGTTAAACTTCTCCACAACAGTATCACGGACCTGCCTGATGTGTTCCTTGGTCTTCATGATGCTCTCTGTGCTTTAAACAGAACCCTGAGACTATCACAGAGCAGGTGCATTTATACGGAGACTTGATTACACACAGGTGTCCTCAATGAACTTCTGGAGGTTTTCTGAACTGAAAGTAAATGGGCCGAATAATTTTGCACGCCCAACGTTTCAGTTTTATTATTACAAAAAAAAGTTTAAATGATCCAATAAATTTCATTCCACTTCACAATTGTGACCCACTTGTTGTTGATTCTTCACCAAAAATGTAAAATGTTATATCTTTTTGTTTGAAGCCTGAAGTGTGGCAAAAGGTTGAAAAGTTCCAGGGGGGCCGAATACTTTCGCAAGGCACTGTATAATGACTTTTGCAGAAGCAGAGGCTACCAAGATACAGGCTGCCTTTGCACAACTCAAGGCAGAGTTAGAAATAACAGCAGCGGCTGAGGAAAGGCTAGGGCAAAGCTAAAAGTTCTAGAACAAGTTGCCAGTGGAAGTGACAGGGACAGCTTCAGTTTAAGTGAAGTCAACAAGCCGAACCCAGAGTGAACCTTCAATACTTACTGATGTCCCTCACAGTAAACATTTCTCCAGAGCAACAGAACATAGATTCTCCATCAGCACCCTGCAGACAAGGTCAGTACAATACACTGTCTATCCATCATCCATCAACCTGACCCTTTTCACAAGCCATAGTGCACCAGGGGCCCACATCCAGGCAAATACAATACAATAATTTCCAGGTTGAAACCAATATACAAATTGTGACAAATACCACAACTCGCAGCCCCGCCTGACATCAACTACATCAAGCTCACGTGGTATGGTTCCTTCACTGGTTACCAAGACGTCACCAATAAGTCACCAAACCCCTGGAAACAATAGAATCCCAGTCTCACTTATGGCTAGACCTATGAACTTTAAACCAGCTGCAGGCATAAATATGCAGCACCATATTACCCTATGTCTCTTATCCAGAACAATGTCATCAACACTACCCAGCTAGCAATTCTATACCTGAAGTTAGAGAGAACAGACATGTCAGAGTTTGAAGGGTACACTGTGTGCCATGAACTTACTAAAACTGGCCTCACAAGGTTCGATGTTCAGCCTGAGAAGTACAGAGCCTGGAAGTGTGCCTTCAAAGCTACAATTAGTGACCTAGGCATTACTGCTGCTGAAGAGCTAGATCTGCTGATCAGGTGGCTTGGCTCACAGTCCACAGAACATGTCAAGAGACTTAGATATTTTGAGATTGATAATCCAGCAGCTGTTATCATAGCTGCTTGGGAGAGATTAGAACAAAGCTTTGGCAGTTCAGAAGCCATAGAGAATGCTTTGTTCAAACGCTCTTCATCACACTCACCTAAGGGCTATAGCCAGTGAAATACCAGCCCTTGACAAGAATGCAGCCATCCTGCTTCTGCTTGATAGAGACATCCTCAGAGTGCATAAGGTATGGTAGCAAATTAATGGACCTCATGATGCTCCATTTGCACAATGCCTTGACTTAGGCAAGGTTATTATAGGCTATATATGCATAGCAGCACTTATTTCTAGCCATGCTCACACCATTACATGGTGAAAGAGAAACTGAGCAACAGTAAGTGTCACCATGACTGCCAAGGTAACATGTTTCTGTCTTGGGATGACAGCCTTGGATCAGTAGTCTTCAATTCAACAAGTGAAGACAACAAGTTGGCACTGGCAAGAGAAGCTAAAGAATTATTTTTAAGAATTATTATTATAGGATAAAGAATTAATCCAAGATGATACCAACAGTTGGGTAGCACCTCTACCCTTTTGCTCTCCAAGAACCAGGGGCGGATTGGGAATTAAAAGTGGCCCTGGAAAAAAAAAATAAAAGTGGCCCCATGTTTTGGGCAGGCCCAGATTGAGAGAAGGTAGGGTCAACATGAGTAGGCAGGGACAGAAATACCATAGAGGGAGCAGTATATCATGCTACAATTTTTTATTTGGCTCAGTGCAGCACAATATACTGCTCCAGAAGAGCCCAAAACCTCTCTAGAAGCTGCTCCTCTGTGGTGCCCTGTTCCAACTGCCATGTTCTGTCTTTAAGATATTGAGAATGGGGATGAAGAGTTAAAACACAGGCAACAGCACAGAGCCAGCCCTACCATCAGTATCCTGACTGGTCTTTCAGCGCCACCATACATACAGGTGAATACGATGTCACATACCTTTCACATCCAGTGCTATCTCCTCTGATGTAGACATTCTCTTTCCTCACCTTCTCTGTTAGGACCAGACAACACATGATGACATCTTCTAGCCGTGTTCCATCTCTGCAGAGTTTCACACACAGACATCTTAGGTTCCTCAATTTTCTATCATTATCCTCCTGGTACCCCAACATTGTCATCCTGCTGCTAACCCAATACTGAGCCTACTGTGCTCCCCAATGCCCCCAAATAACATACTGTAAAATTAATAATGCCCCCTATAGTACCGCTAGTGACAATAATGCCAGCCCCCAGCAACAAAAAAGTCCCGCCTATAATTCCTCCAGTAATAACAATAATGCCCCCAGTAATACCAATGTCCCCACGGCGCCCCCAGCTTTAAAAATGCCACCTCATGGAGTTCTAACAGCATACCGAAGCACCGCAACGCGAGTCGAGAGACCGCCTGCAACGGTTGAGACTTACCATACCTGCACCTCCTGCACCGACCGGAGACACTGTGTATGGGAAGACCTGCTTCTGTCCGGGCTGGTACCTTCACCAAGACGCAAGTGCCGGCCATATCTTGCCGCGCATCTCCTGCCACGTGTTCTTCAGCCAGCCTAGAGCCGCCATCTCCACAGTGGCGCCTGGAGGCGTGAACTCTGCCATTCTTCTGCTTCCTGCTGTATCGGGACCATTCCCAGCCTTCGCCACAACCAATTATAGGGACTTTGGCCCTAATTTTTACTGTACTGTGCCTGCCATAGTCTAAACCACACTCTTTCCACTATTGACAGAACCATTTTGGGGTCTTGGGCCCAATTTTTACCCCCTACAAGGTGATTCTGAACTATCCATGTGCGGTTAATTGCATGACAGGGGAATATATCGCAGACCCTCTACTTCTTTTTAAAGATACACCAAGCTACTCCCATTTGTGCTATAATCTATAATCTCCACAATGGTAAAAGTGGGTAAGCTAGACATGACAGGCACGCAGTGCCAGACGTGTCCCCCTGCTTAAGCCAGTACATATCCGGGCCTGTCTGAAGTTTGCTAGAGAGCATTTGGATGTTCCAGAAGAGTGTTGGGAGAATGTCATATGGTCAGATGAAACCAAATTAGAACTGTTTGGTAGAAACACAACTCGTCGTGTTTGGAGGAGAGTGAATGCTGAGTTGCATCCAAAGAACACAATACCTACTGTGAAGCATGAGGGTGGCAACATCATGCTTTGGGGCTGTTTCTCTGCAAAGGGACCAGGACGATTGATCTGTGTACATGAAAGAATGAATGGGGCCATGTATCATGAGATTTTGAGTGCAAACCTCCTTCCATTAGCAAGGGCATTGAAGATAAAACGTGGCTGGGTTTTTCAGCATGACAAGGATCCCAAGCACAACTCCAAGGCAACAAAGGAGTGGCTTCGTAAGAAGCATTTCAAGGTCCTGGAGTGGCCTAGCCAGTCTCCAGATCTCAACCCCATAGAAAACCTTTGGAGGGAGTTGAAAGTCCGTGTTGCCCAGCGACAGCCCCAAAACATCACTGCTCTAGAGGAGATCTGCATGTAGGAATGGGCCAACATACCAGCAACAGTGTGTGCCAACCTTGTGAAGACTTACAGAAAACGTTTGACCTCTGTCATTGCCAACAAAGGATATATAACAAAGTATTGAGATGAACTTTTGTTATTGACTAAATACTTATTTTCCACCATAATTTGCAAATAAATTCTTTAAAAATCAGACAATGTGATTTTCTGGATTTGTTTTCTCATTTTGTCTCTCATAGTTGAGGTCTACCTATGATGTCAATTACAGGCCTTTCTCATCTTTTTAAGTTGGAGAACTTGCACAATTGGTGGCTGACTAAATACTTTTTTTCCCCACTGTATGTGGAAGACCAAGACAATAGGGGCAGGAGGAATAACATAAAAACATAAAAGGGGTCCTGGAATCCAACGCTACTATAGATGTATATATTACATACTCCATCCTGGGTTCACTGTAACCCCCAGACTACGCTGGCGATCTGGTGGTAGAATAGGCCCTAAACCTGAGGACGGTGATCCACCTAGGGACATCATATGCAACTTCCAACATAGGGATGCCATACTGAAAGCTGCAAGGAAAGTGAAAGATCTATCTTTTGAGGGCTCTCCAATTGCATTCTTCCAAGATCTATCGCCAGTTACCCTCAATAAACGGAGACAAATGAAACTGCTTACAGACGCCCTTCGCGCAAAGGGTTATCCCTACCACTGGCTGTTCCCATTTGGTCTGGCGTGTACGATTCAGGGCACCACTAGATATGTCAGACGCCCAGAGGACATTCTTTCTCTCTGCGACTCCATAGACCTGGATCCTTCAGAGATTCCCTCATGGCTTCAGATCACGGATGTTGCCGAGCTTCCTAAGTTACCCTCGACTTCTCCTTGGAAAATGCTGAAGCACCGCAGCGCCAGAAGATGCCCAACAAACACAAATGACTGATCCTGTTACAGCTTCTGCTCTCTCTTTCATGTACAAGCCAAGAAATGTTATTCCAACCTTATAATTACAGCAGTTACTAGGGTTCTGAGCAACAGATCTGGTCGGCAGGGACGGCGACAATGTCTGCTGCTCCTGGGTGACGAGACTGCATATAATGGAGCTTACGGCTCTCCAGGCCAGTAGCTTTGTGTTTTCAAGTGACGTCAGTGGGGAATCTGCTTTATCCCCCATCACTTCACTTGTCTCTCTTGTTTGATAGACATGACTGACCTGTTCTAGTGATTTGCATTCTGATTTATTTACAACTGTTCTGTGTGTTATTTTTTCTGGTTTTAACTTGTCTTTGACTTCTTTTGTTATGGCCAGTATTAACGAGACCACTTGGAATGCGTGGGGAATGAACACCCCCCAGAAAAGGTCCCGTATTCTGCAACACCTGAGGTCCTCGCATTGCGATATCGCTATTCTACAAGAAACCCACTTCAAGAAGGGAAAAATACCCAGTATTCCCCTTTCTTATTTCTCCCATTGGTTCCACTTCTGTTATGGTCCTTCCAAGTCCGGAGGTGTAACCATTGCTATTAAGAAGACTCTCCCTTTTATTTTGTCCTCCATTGTGATTGACACAGAGGGTAAATACATATTCTTGAAAGGTACAATTGCCAACACTAAAGTCACTGTAGCTGGAATATATGCCCCCAACACCAACCAAATTCCTTGGCTGATAGCAGCTCTAGAGACACTAAACTCATTTAAAGAAGGGATGTGCATAATAGGGGGAGACTTTAATGTGATTTTGGAGCCAACGATAGATTCCTCCTCAGGCAAAGCCCACCTCTCCCAAAGGAAATTAAGAGCCCTGAAACGGACGTTCACTAAACTTTCGATTAGGCTCCATTCACACGTCCTGTTTTTCTTTCCTGATTCGATCCTTATTTTTTCAGGACCCATTGAAATTAATGGATTCAGATCATGATCAGGATCGAATCAGGAAAGAAAAACAGGATGTGTGAATGGAGCCTTAGGGATGTCTGACGACAAATATCTCCCATGGGAAGGGACTACACCTTCTAATCAAAAGTTCATAAATCCTACCAAAGAATAGACTACTTGCTTCTCTCTGTCCACCACTTAACCTTATTCAAAGGGGCCACCATAGGCAATATTGGAATCTCAGACCACGCCCCAGTCTCTATGACCGTTGTGGTTGAGTCACTGCCAAAACAAAATTTCTCTTGGAGAATTAATGACTGCATTCTCTGCAACAACACCCATAAACAGAAAATTGAAAAAGCGATCCAACAATACTTTAAAGAAAATGTCTCCCCACAGGTGTCCCCTACTGTGGTTTGGAAGGCTCACAAATCAGTTATCAGGGGAGAACTAATTTCACTAAGTTCGTATGTTGAAAAAGCAATGGAGACAGGAACTAAATGACATAAGAGATATAATATAACACTGGAGGGCTTACATAAACAATCTTTAGCTATACAGACGCTAGCAGAACTAATTGTTCTGCGTGAAAAACTGAATCAGTTGCTCAATATTAAAGATACTAGGGCCTATATGTATGCAAAACACAAGATATATATCATGTTAATAGAGGCTCACACTTGATGGCCCTTATGGCAAAAAAGAGAAGGGAATAGTTATATATAAAGGAAATCAGGGATTCTTCTGGAGCAACCTTTACGACCACTAAAGACATAGCCGCCCAGTTTGAGAAATTTTATGCCTCTCTCTATACCTTACGGTCAGGAGAAGTTTCGGACATTGAGACTAGAAAAGAGAACATAGAGAAATTTTTGGGTTCTCTGAACCTACCCAAGCCCTCCCCCACCTAACTGGCTGCATTAAACGCCCCCGTTACCCTCCCGGAACTACAAAAAGCACTGAAAGATACCCCAATAGGGAAGAGTCTGGGTTCAGATGGCCTGCCAGTAAGCTATTATAAGGCTTTTTCAGATATCCTTCTCCCCCTTCTATTATAAGCGTTTTCTGCTGCAGCAGATAATTGTGATTTCCCAGCTCAAACACTCATGGCTCACATTACAGTGTTACCTAAAGAGGGAAAGGATATAGGACTCTGTAGTAGCTATCGCCCCATTTCTTTGCTCAATGACGATATTAAGCTGTACGCTAAGCTTCTGGCGAACAGACTGCAGTCCCTCCTCCCTCACCTGATTAACTTAGAGCAAGTAGGGTTCATCAAGGGAAGAAGAGGGAAAGACAACACATCTCATTCAATATGCGAAAGCTAGAAAGACCCCTTTGGCTCTACTTTGCACTGATGCAGAAAATGCTTTCAATAGGATCGATTGGGTATTCATGGATAGGGCACTGGTTAAGTTTGGGCTTCCTGCAAAATTCATTAGGGCCATTTTTGCGCATCAGCGTTCATAAGGATCAATGGTAGTCTTTCCTCCAATTTCCCAATATATAATGGGATGCGGCAGGGTTGTCCTCTGTCCCCGTTACTATTCGTCCTCACCATGGAAACTTTAATACAGCACATAAGGCAACACCCGGACATCAAAGATAACATAGTTTATAAGGCCGAAAAAAGACATCAGTCCATCCAGTTCGGCCTGTTATTCTGCAAGTTAATCCAGAGGAAGGCAAAAAACCCCTGTGAGGTAGAAGCCAATTTTCCCCACTTTAGGGGGGAAAAAAATTCCTTCCCAACTCCAATCAGGCAACCCAATCAGGCAATCGAGGAAAAGAACATCTGACAGCAGCGTTTGCTGACGATCTACTTATCCTCACGTCTGATCCAGTTGTTTTCTTCCCTGTTTTGACTGGAATATTTGAGGTATTTCACAACCTTTCTAATTTTAAGATAAATCCTTCCAAGTCCAATGCCTTAAATGTTTCATGTTCGTCTAGGATCGTAGATTAGTCTAGGATCGTAGATAGAGCCAAGGCACATTCCTCTTTTGCACGGCCTCATCTTCCATACCATACCTGGGAATACAGCTGTCCCCTTCTCCTAGCAACTGGTACACACTTAATTACGCCCCTTTACTCCGTACAATTGAAGATATGATGAAATCCTGGATGTTTTGTGGTTGGGTAGGGTAAACCTTCTCAAAATGTTAGTCATCCCTAAGCTTTTGTATATGTTCCGAGTACTTCCCGATATTCTTACCGCGCTCCTTCTTTCTCGAAACTCGTAGTCTATTCTTGAAATATGTATGGAACAATGGCCTTCGTAGGGTAGCACACGCTACATTAGCCCAGCCAAAGAACAAGGGAGGGGTGGGCTTTCCTGATGTGGAAAAGCTTTACGGGGCAATACAACTTTCTACAATTATAGATTGGCATGAGCAACCTCATATCAAATTATACTGTATGTACAAATAGAGGAAGAGGTGGTGGGATTTTCCTTAACCTAGGCTTTGATTTGGACCCGGCTTGGCGAACGACTGCCCACTACTATTTCCAATTTGACAAAAGCTCCTCTTGCATCTTGGAAGACGCTATCACAGACTACCGACCTTTGGACTTACCCATTCCCTACTATGAAACTGGGAGACTTACTAGGACTTGCCTCCCCATTTACAGGGATGTGAACATCCACACAACAGTTACTCAATAGACAAGTATTGGGAGATGTCTTGATAGATGGCACATTTCAGGACTTACCCCTCTCTAGCTTCTACCTGATAAGGGGAACCTATGTAAAGATCTCTCGTGGTTTGAGAAATTAGCAATTCAACAATCTTCAACCCCGAAATTGATCTCTAAACTATACCTAACACTTATGTCTCCTTCCTCAAATACGAAATTACCATATATATAGGGGCTTGGGAGAAAGAAATGGGAATCACACTATCTACAGAGGAAGTTAAAGACATTTATACTAAGTGTTGCGGCCCTTCTAGGTGCATCACTCTTCAAGAAACTTCGTATAAATTAGTGAGCAGATGGTACAAAACACCAGTAGCACTACACACTATGTATCTCTCGACTCCACCTGTTTGCTGGAGGTGTATGTCAGACATTTGGACCTATACACCTATATGGTGGGATTGTCAGCTTATTAAAAATTACTGGAAAGTAGTGGAAGAGGTCATACTTAAAGTTTGCCAGGGTTCCCCGAACTGTCTACTAAGATTGTGTTCCTGAATATTCTTCCCACACCCCACACACATTTCAATGTCTCCCTATGGAATCAATTGGTTTTGGGTACCAAAACAATGATCCCTTTATACTGGAAGCAGGTGACGGCGCCTCCAATACTCCAGTGGATACATAAAGTAGGGCAGGTCGTGAGACTTGAAGACGTTAGTGCCATCACTACCAGGTCACATGATAGGTTCCTAAAAACTTGGATGCCATGGCTTACCTTTTCTACGCAAGGGGACCTCCAAACCTACTTAACTACCACATAATGTAGAGATTGACGGCTGGGAAATAGGGTTCCTCCCCCGCACGTTCCTGGCCATACGTTAAATGGTATTATGTGGACAGCCTTTAGAGGCTCTCTGTACATTTATAGGATGATTACTTTATATAATGTGTATAGTAGGAAGGGTTTCTCTAAACTACAACCTGTTGTTACCAGAGAGTATGACTAGCCTGTTGGATACTGTATTTACGATATATTCATTTTTAGGTGTGCTTCAAGGATTGTGGGGTCTGGTGGTTATTTGCCCCGCCAGGCTTCACCTATATCCTTTCGGGGCTCTTTAAGTATATGTTTACACATGTAATTGACACCGCATTGAACGAACATTTAATGCTTGTTTGTCTTTATTGAAAAACAATAAAAAGAAATTTGACAAAAAAAAATAAAAATGACACCTCATTTTCTAATAATGCCCCCAATATTAATATTATGTATTGTATTTGTGTCCACCATAAAAATAATGCCCCATATTGTGCCTCCAGTAATAATGATGCCCCACAATGCCCTCAGTAATATTAATGCCCCTATTAATGTCCTCCCCTTCCCCTCCAGTAATGCCCCTGCCCCAGTAATATCCCTATAGCGGCCACATTAATGCCCCCCTCCACCCCCAGTAATGCCTCCCTGGCCCCAGTAATGTCCTTATAGCTCCCCCAGTAATGCCCCCCACCCCAGTATATTATTATAGAGCCGCCAGTAATTTCCCCTCTGCCCCAAGTAATGTTACTATAGAGCCCCCAGTAATTTACCCTCTGCCCCCAGTAATGTTACTATAGAGTCACCAATAGTGTCCCCTGCCCCCAGTAATGTCACTATAGAGCCCCCAGTAATGTCCCCCTGCTCCCAGTAATGTCCCGATAGCTCCCCCAGTAATGTCCCCCCTGCCCCAGTAATGCCCCCAGTAATGTACAGTGGTAACCTTAATGTGCCCTGCCCCCAAACCCCCTTATTGTCAAATGGCTGGCAAAAAAACAAACAAACAAAAAAAACTTACCTGAGTGTGCATACATGCAGCAGCCTCTCCTGTTTTGTGTCCTGGAGCAGGAGGGGTAGGGATGATGACACGTCGCGGTGCGCTCGGAGTGGCAGGAGGGCAGAGTAGTGATCTCTCCTGCTGTCTGGTGTCAAAGGACCTGACAGCAGGAGGTACGGGGGGCGGGCGCATTATCAGAGGCAGGGGCGGCACAATGGGGCATGATGATAAAATCACAACAGGGCCAGCAGCCATCACCCTCACTACAATACACTTTACAATATTGTAATGTGTATTGTAGTGAGGGTGACTGCCGCTGCTCACCCTGCTGATGACAGCCCACAGCATATTTTAGGCAATCAGCCCACCAGGAAGTTTCCCAGTGGGGTACATTGCCAATCTGCCCCTGCCAAGAACAAAGTTACCAAACAATCTTCAGCAAGCAGTTATAAGATTTTCCTCCTTAAAACGGACCTTAAAAAGGAAAAACATGTTATAGACTTCATGCACAATATATTTGACTTGGACAATGCAGAGCCTGCCCCACCACTGGAGGAAAGAGAAGAGTTTTAAGCATGAAAGTGTTTCTCTCAACAACCTGCTTCTCATGGGGCCTAATCTAAACAGTCGTATTGGAGTATTGATCCATTTCAGACAAGAACCTGTTGCACTAATGGCCAACATCCAGCAAATTTCCATTGTTTAATCGTCAAGGAAGACAACAGAAACTACTTGACATCAATAAAGAGTTCATAGATTACTGGATGAAAGTACATGTCTTCGGCAACAACCCCTGTCCTCCTGTAGCAACCTGTGGATTGAGAACTAGAGATGAGCGAGTAGTGAAATATTCGAAAGTTCGAAATTCGATTCGAATAGACCGCGAAATTCGACTATTCGACCGAATATCGAATCCCATTAAAGTCTATGGGAAAAAAATGCTCGCCACTTGGAAATCTCAATTCGACCACTTGGAGGTCACCAAGTCCACCCTGAAACCTCAGAAAAGGATGCCAACACTGCTGGAATGCAACTGGGACAGCAGGGGAAGCATGTCTGGGTGCATATAACGCGCCCAAGTCGCACTATTACGCCACTATCACAGCCTCTCAACAATACACTCCAAAGACAATGTAACCTCTCTGTAAAGTGAGACCATACAAGGAAACCTTCTTTCCTCTACATTGCCATGGACCCCAAGCCAAACTAGACAAAAAAGAAGATAAAATTCTGCACCCCTTAAAATCACGTTGCCTATGACAACCACAGATGGCATAGGCAAAGGGGAAAGCAAATAGACCCCACCCCTAATTGTCATTGTGTGTGTGTGTGAGATGTGGTCAGACATGTCTTCTTTAAAATGTAAAAACAACTCAAACACATGCAGAAGCCTTAAAATGCCCAAATTGTTGGCGCTTGAGATGTCAGTGACCCGACCTGGCCCAGTGTCATGTCTAGCAGGTAAAGCAGTGGGGATGTTGAGGGATGCGTAGGACCGCAAAAGGCAGGAAGAGGCCGTGGGCTGGCCAGAGGCTCATGGAAAATTTTGTGGAGGCCCAAGAGGTGAGACCTGTTAAAAATTTTGTGGAGGCCCAAGAGGTGAGACCTTGATAAAATTTTGTGGAGGCCCAAGAGGTGAGACCTTTTAAAAATTTTGTGGAGGCCCAAGAGGTGAGACCTTGATAAAATTATGTGGAGGCCCAAGAGGTGAGACCTGTTAAAAATTTTGTGGAGGCCCAAGAGGTGAGACCTGTTAAAAATTTTGTGGAGGCCCAAGAGGTGAGACCTTGATAAAATTTTGTGGAGGCCCAAGAGGTGAGACCTTGATAAAATTTTGTGGAGGCCCAAGAGGTGAGACCTTGATAAAATTTTGTGGAGGCCCAAGAGGTGAGACCTTGATAAAATTATGTGGAGGCCCAAGAGGTGAGACCTGTTAAAAATTTTGTGGAGGCCCAAGAGGTGAGACCTGTTAAAAATTTTGTGGAGGCCCAAGAGGTGAGACCTTGATAAAATTTTGTGGAGGCCCAAGAGGTGAGACCTTGATAAAATTTTGTGGAGGCCCAAGAGGTGAGACCTTGATAAAATTTTGTGGAGGCCCAAGAGGTGAGACCTCTTAAACATTTTGTGGAGGCCCAAGAGGTGAGACCTTGATAAAATTTTGTGGAGGCCCAAGAGGTGAGACCTTGATAAAATTTTGTGGAGGCCCAAGAGGTGAGACCTCTTGAACATTTTGTGGAGGCCCAAGAGGTGAGACCTCTTAAACATTTTGTGAGGCCCAAGAGGTGAGACCTCTTAAACATTTTGTGGAGGCCCAAGAGGTGAGACCTCTTAAACATTTTGTGGAGGCCCAAGAGGTGAGACCTCTTAAACATTTTGTGGAGGCCCAAGAGGTGAGACATCTTAAACATTTTGTGGAGGCCCAAGAGGTGAGACCTCTTAAACATTTTGTGGAGGCCCAAGAGGTGAGACCTGTTAAAAATTTTGTGGAGGCCCAAGAGGTGAGACCTTGATAAAATTTTGTGGAGGCCCAAGAGGTGAGACCTTGATAAAATTTTGTGGAGGCCCAAGAGGTGAGACCTTGATAAAATTATGTGGAGGCCCAAGAGGTGAGACCTGTTAAAAATTTTGTGGAGGCCCAAGAGGTGAGACCTGTTAAAAATTTTGTGGAGGCCCAAGAGGTGAGACCTTGATAAAATTTTGTGGAGGCCCAAGAGGTGAGACCTTGATAAAATTTTGTGGAGGCCCAAGAGGTGAGACCTTGATAAAATTATGTGGAGGCCCAAGAGGTGAGACCTTGATAAAATTTTGTGGAGGCCCAAGAGGTGAGACCTTGATAAAATTATGTGGAGGCCCAAGAGGTGAGAACTTGATAAAATTTTGTGGAGGCCCAAGAGGTGAGACCTCTTAAACATTTTGTGGAGGCCCAAGAGGTGAGACCTCTTAAAAATTTTGTGGAGGCCCAAGAGGTGAGACCTTGATAAAATTTTGTGGAGGCCCAAGAGGTGAGACCTTGATAAAATTTTGTGGAGGCCCAAGAGGTGAGACCTCTTAAACATTTTGTGGAGGCCCAAGAGGTGAGACCTCTTAAACATTTTGTGGAGGCCCAAGAGGTGAGACCTCTTAAACATTTTGTGGAGGCCCAAGAGGTGAGACATCTTAAACATTTTGTGGAGGCCCAAGAGGTGAGACCTCTTAAACATTTTGTGGAGGCCCAAGAGGCGAGACCTGTTAAAAATTTTGTGGAGGCCCAAGAGGTGAGACCTTGATAAAATTTTGTGGAGGCCCAAGAGGTGAGACCTTGATAAAATTTTGTGGAGGCCCAGGCCTAATAGTGGAGCCTTGATAAAATTATGTGGAGGCCCAAGAGGTGAGACCTGTTAAAAATTTTGTGGAGGCCCAAGAGGTGAGACCTGTTAAAAATTTTGTGGAGGCCCAAGAGGTGAGACCTTGATAAAATTTGTGGAGGCCCAAGAGGTGAGACCTTGATAAAATTTTGTGGAGGCCCAAGAGGTGAGACCTTGATAAAATTATGTGGAGGCCCAAGAGGTGAGAACTTGATAAAATTTTGTGGAGGCCCAAGAGGTGAGACCTCTTAAACATTTTGTGGAGGCCCAAGAGGTGAGACCTCTTAAAAATTTTGTGGAGGCCCAAGAGGTGAGACCTTGATAAAATTTTGTGGAGGCCCAAGAGGTGAGACCTCTTAAACATTTTGTGGAGGCCCAAGAGGTGAGACCTCTTAAACATTTTGTGGAGGCCCAAGAGGTGAGACCTCTTAAAAATTTTGTGGAGGCCCAAGAGGTGAGACCTTGATAAAATTTTGTGGAGGCCCAAGAGGTGAGACCTCTTAAACATTTTGTGGAGGCCCAAGAGGTGAGACCTCTTAAACATTTTGTGGAGGCCCAAGAGGTGAGACCTCTTAAAAATTTTGTGGAGGCCCAAGAGGTGAGACCTTGATAAAATTTTGTGGAGGCCCAAGAGGTGAGACCTCTTAAACATTTTGTGGAGGCCCAAGAGGTGAGACCTCTTAAACATTTTGTGGAGGCCCAAGAGGTGAGACCTCTTAAAACATTTTGTGGAGGCCCAAGAGGGGAGACCTCTTAACATTTTGTGGAGGCCCAAGAGGTGAGACCTCTTAAACATTTTGTGGAGGCCCAAGAGGTGAGACATCTTAAACATTTTGTGGAGGCCCAAGAGGTGAGACCTCTTAAACATTTTGTGGAGGCCCAAGAGGTGAGACCTCTTAAACATTTTGTGGAGGCCCAAGAGGTGAGACCTTGATAAAATGATGTGGAGGCCCAAGAGGTGAGACCTCTTAAAAATTATGTGGCGGCCCAAGAGGTGAGACCTCGATAAAATTATGTGGAGGCCCAAGAGGTGAGACCTCTTAAAAATTATGTGGAGGCCCAAGAGGTGAGACCTCTTAAAAATTATGTGGCGGCCCAAGAGGTGAGACCTCGATAAAATTATGTGGAGGCCCAAGAGGTGAGACCTCTTAAAAATTATGTGGCGGCCCAAGAGGTGAGACCTCTTAAAAATTTTGTGGAGGCCCAAGAGGTGAGCCATAAATATATAAATTTTTCTTATTTACGGAGCAATTCTACGGCGGTTAAGGAGGAGGAGGTGGAGGAGGAAATGGCACTTCATACAGATGGCACTTCACTTTTAGCTGCTTTCCACTGTTGGAGAAGCAAAGTCTGGGTCAATCCACTTGCTGTTCATTTTGATTAGCGTCAGCCTGTCGGCACTGTCGGTTGACAGGCGGCTGCGCTTATCGGTTATAATGCCCCCGGCTGCGCTGAACACCCTTTCTGATAGCACGCTGGCGGCAGGGCAGGCAAGCACCTCCAAGGCGTACAGGGACAGTTCCAGCCACGTGTCCAACTTGGAGACCCAGTAAGTGTAGGACGCCGAGGGATCGGGGAGGACAGGGGTACGGTCTGCCGGGTACTCCCGCAACATCCGCCGATACTTGTCCCTCCTGCTGATAGCGGGCCCCGCAGTGATGGAAGTTGCACGAGGGGGTGCCATGAACATGTCCCACACCTTGGAGAGTGTTCCCCTGGTGGCTGTGGGCCTGATTGATGTTGTGGGACTCTGGGAGACCCTCTCCTCTCTGCCGCCAGCGATGGTGGGTGGGAAAATCTCCATCATGTTCTGCACAAGTTCCCTCTGGTATTCCAGCAATCGATTCGTCCTCTCCTCTACCGGAATAAAAGAAGAGACGTTATCTTTATACCGGGGGTCCAGGATTGCGAAGACCCAGTACAGTTTGTTCTCCACTATCCGGACAACACGTGTGTCCCGGGAAAAGCAGCCCAGCATGAAGTCAGCCATGTGTGCCAGACTCTGAATAGGCATGACCTCACTGCCCCCACCAGAAGGATCACTTGCCATTTCCTCCTCTTCCTCTTCCGCCTCCTCTCCGCCCCATCCGCGCTGAACCAATGGGACGCACACAGCCTGACTGCTACCCTCGCCGCCAGCATCCTCCTCCTCTTCCACAGCCACCTCCACGTCGTCCTCCTCCTCCTCCTCCTCCTCCTCCTGCAACTGCCACCGAGAAGCAGACAAAAGTGTGGTCTGACTGTGTAGCTCCGTTGCGTCTCCTCCTACCCCCGTCTCCTCTGCGTGCAATGCGTTCTCCCTTATTGCGATGAGCGATTCTTTAAGGACGCATAGGAGCGGGATGGTTACGCTCACTATAGCGTCCTCGCTGCTGACCTTCTTGGTGGACTCCTCAAAGATACGCAGTACATCGCATATGTCTGCCATCCATGGCCACTCGTGGTTGGCAAACTGAGGGAGCTGAGTTGGAGGCACGCGTGGATTCATAATCTGGTACTCCATCAATGCTCTCTGCTGCTCACACACCCTGGCCAACATGGAATAGGTGGAATTCCAGCGAGTCGGCAGGTCGCACAAC
This sequence comes from Rhinella marina, assembly GCA_900303285.1. Taxonomy (NCBI): domain Eukaryota; kingdom Metazoa; phylum Chordata; class Amphibia; order Anura; family Bufonidae; genus Rhinella; species Rhinella marina. The sequence continues at coordinate 41,037 of ONZH01030067.1, forward strand.
AGCCGATGTTCAGGCAAATGGAGGCGTTGCTGGAGTTTTTTTAAGCTAGCAGCAGCTACAGTTGACTTCCGAAAGTGAGCGCACAAGCGCCGCACTTTCACCAGTAGCTCTGCCAGGTTGGGGTAAGTCTTTAGAAATTCTTGGACTACCAGATTAAAAACGTGGGCCAGGCATGGTACGTGATCGAGTTCGGCAAGCTTCAGAGCCGCCACCAGGTTACGGCCGTTATCGCACACGACCATGCCTGGTCCTAGCTGCAGCGGCGACAGCCACATCTCCGTCTGCTGCAATATGGCGTCCCTCACCTCTGGGGCGCTGTGCTTCCTGTCGCCCAAGCTGATGAGCTTAAGCACCGCCTGCTGACGTCTCCCCGCGCCAGTGCTGCAACGCTTCCAGCTAGCGGCTGAGGGCGATGTTAAGGCAGAGGAGGAGGAGGAGGAGGAGGGGGGTTTATCAGAACCCATGCTGGCAATCTTGGGCGGGGGTGGTAGGTAGGCCGTCTCTGTTTGCGACCCCGTCCCCGCTTCCACTACATTCACCCAGTGTGCCGTCAAAGAGATGTATCGTCCCTGGCCGCAAGCGCTTGTCCACGAGTCGGTGGTCAAGTGGACCTTTGCGCTGACTGCGTACCTCAGGGCCCGCCTGATGTTACGCGACACGTGCTGGTGCAGGGCGGGGACGGCACTCCGGGAAAAGTAGTGGCGGCTGGGGACGGAATAGCGAGGTGCGGCAGCCGCCATCAGGTCGCGGAAGGCCTGCGTCTCCACAAGCCTAAACGGCAACATCTCCAGGGCCAGCAGTTTGGAGATGTGGCAGTTTAAGGCTTGGGCCTGCGGTCGAACGCCTGCGAGATGGACAGTTGTTGGGACGAGGAGTGTGAAGGTGCAGGCGAAGAGGCGGGGGAAGGGGAGGCTGAAGGAGAAGGCCCCAAAGTAGCCGAGGCAGAGGCAGATGTGGAGGTGTCCTGGCTGGAGGTCTGGACCGCAGTGGCAGCACACAACAAAGAGGAAGAGGCAGTGGCAGCAAGACCGGGCGCAGGTTGTATTGCGTTTGCTCTCTCCCACTCAGCCCAGTGCTTGACTTCCAAGTGACGCCGCATGCCTGAGGTGGTCAGATTGCTCTTCTCAGAGCCCCTACTCAGTTTTGAGTGGCAGAGTGTGCAAACCGCGCTCAGTTTGTCATCCGCACAAACATTAAAAAATCTCCACACCACAGAAGTACGAGGCCTCGATGGGGGAGCTTCGCGCGACTGCCCGCTGCAGGGAACTGCTTCGGCCCTGCTGGCTGTGGCCTCACTTCTCTGTCTGGACTGTCCTCTGCCTGTGGACATCCCTCTGCCTGTGGACATCCCTCTGCCTCTGGACATCCCTCTGCCTCTGACCCTCTGCCTTGCTGCCTTTTCGGTGCTGCGCAGACCACCACCTCTCCACTGTTTTCCCCGCTGGACATCACCCCTGGCCAAGTGGGGTCGGTCATTTCGTCATCCACCACCTCCTCTTCCACTTCCTCACTCTGCTCCTCCTGCTGCCCACTGGACATTCCAACAGCCTCCCTTGATGGCAACTGCGTCTCATCATCATCATCGCTCATGATAACAGATGCTGGCTCAGGGTCCACATCAGCAGGAGATGGCGAAAACTCAAGTGTTTGGGCATCACTACAAACAAATTCCTCTGCTAGCTCCTGGGATTCTTCCGGCACATCTGAAAAAGGACCCGAAAAGAGCTCCTGGGAGGGGTCAATGGTGGGATGACTCTGTTGGCCAGGTGTGGAGGAAGGAGGGTCAGAGTGAGACTGTGTGGATGACTGGCTGGTGGACAACTGTGTGGAAGCGCTATCGGCTATCCATTGCACCACCTGTTCAACCTGCTCAGGCCTCAACAGCGGTGTAACCCGCCCCCTGCTTAACTGTCCCATAAAGGCAGGGATTCTGGATGAGCGGGATCCTGGCTGACCCTCACTAGCACGCATTGTATCCCCACTGGCTTCAACAAGGCCCCAACAGCATTTCCGTGCCCCCGTCCTCGTCCACGTCCTATTCCGCTAGCCCCCCTCCGCATTTTATTTTTTTTTGGTTACAATATTTTGCCTTCACAGCCGTGAAAGTATTTTGCAAGAGAACGCACAGTACAGTTGCCAATTATAAGGCCTATATATTTTAAAGTTCAAGGTACACAGCCGTGTACTAACTGTTCAGACGGTGGGTATTAACACCAGGTATTTAAATTAGTTTGCAAGAGAACGCACAGTACAGTTGCCAATTATAAGGCCTATATATTTTATAGTTCAAGGTACACAGCCATGTACTAACTGTTCAGACGGTGGGTATTAACACCAGGTATTTCAATTAGTTTTGCAAGAGAACGCACAGTACAGTTGCCAATTATAAGGCCTATATATTTATAGTTCAAGGTACACAGCCGTGTACTAACTGTTCAGACGGTGGGTATTAACACCAGGTATTTAAATTAGTTTGCAAGAGAACGCACAGTACAGTTGCCAATTATAAGGCCTATATATTTTATAGTTCAAGGTACACAGCCGTGTACTAACTGTTCAGACGGTGGGTATTAACACCAGGTATTTAAATTAGTTTGCAAGAGAACGCACAGTACAGTTGCCAATTATAAGGCCTATATATTTTATAGTTCAAGGTACACAGCCGTGTACTAACTGTTCAGACGGTGGGTATTAACACCAGGTATTTAAATTAGTTTGCAAGAGAAAGCACAGTACAGTTGCCAATTATAAGGCCTATATATTTTATAGTTCAAGGTACACAGCCATGTACTAACTGTTCAGACGGTGGGTATTAACACCAGGTATTTAAATTAGTTTGCAAGAGAACGCACAGTACAGTTGCCAATTATAAGGCCTATATATTTTATAGTTCAAGGTACACAGCCGTGTACTAACTGTTCAGACGGTGGGTATTAACACCAGGTATTTAAATTAGTTTGCAAGAGAAAGCACAGTACAGTTGCCAATTATAAGGCCTATATATTTTAAAGTTCAAGGTACACAGCCGTGTACTAACTGTTCAGACGGTGGGTATTAACACCAGGTATTTAAATTAGTTTGCAAGAGAACGCACAGTACAGTTGCCAATTATAAGGCCTATATATTTTATAGTTCAAGGTACACAGCCGTGTACTAACTGTTCAGACGGTGGGTATTAACACCAGGTATTTAAATTAGTTTGCAAGAGAACGCACAGTACAGTTGCCAATTATAAGGCCTATATATTTTAAAGTTCAAGGTACACAGCCGTGTACTAACTGTTCAGACGGTGGGTATTAACACCAGGTATTTAAATTAGTTTGCAAGAGAAAGCACAGTACAGTTGCCAATTATAAGGCCTATATATTTTAAAGTTCAAGGTACACAGCCGTGTACTAACTGTTCAGACGGTGGTATTAACACCAGGTATTTCAATTATTTTGCAAGAGAACGCACAGTACAGTTGCCAATTATAAGGCCTATATATTTTATAGTTCAAGGTACACAGCCGTGTACTAACTGTTCAGACGTTGGGTATTAACACCAGGTATTTAAATTAGTTTGCAAGAGAACGCACAGTACAGTTGCCAATTATAAGGCCTATATATTTTATAGTTCAAGGTACACAGCCGTGTACTAACTGTTCAGACGGTGGGTATTAACACCAGGTATTTCAATTATTTTGCAAGAGAACGCACAGTACAGTTGCCAATTATAAGGCCTATATATTTTATAGTTCAAGGTACACAGCCGTGTACTAACTGTTCAGACGGTGGGTATTAACACCAGGTATTTCAATTATTTTGAAAGAGAACGCACAGTACAGTTGCCAATTATAAGGCCTATATATTTTATAGTTCAAGGTACACAGCCGTGTACTAACTGTTCAGACGGTGGGTATTAACACCAGGTATTTAAATTAGTTTGCAAGAGAACGCACAGTACAGTTGCCAATTATAAGGCCTATATATTTTAAAGTTCAAGGTACACAGCCGTGTACTAACTGTTCAGACGGTGGGTATTAACACCAGGTATTTAAATTAGTTTGCAAGAGAAAGCACAGTACAGTTGCCAATTATAAGGCCTATATATTTTAAAGTTCAAGGTACACAGCCGTGTACTAACTGTTCAGACGGTGGTATTAACACCAGGTATTTAAATTAGTTTGCAAGAGAAAGCACAGTACAGTTGCCAATTATAAGGCCTATATATTTTAAAGTTCAAGGTACACAGCCGTGTACTAACTGTACAGACGGTGGGTATTAACACCAGGTATTTCAATTATTTTGCAAGAGAACGCACAGTACAGTTGCCAATTATAAGGCCTATATATTTTATAGTTCAAGGTACACAGCCGTGTACTAACTGTTCAGACGGTGGGTATTAACACCAGGTATTTAAATTAGTTTGCAAGAGAACGCACAGTACAGTTGCCAATTATAAGGCCTATATATTTTATAGTTCAAGGTACACAGCAGTAGTGCCAAATATAGTTTGGTATGTAGCAGAGCACCTAATACACCACTAATGCCTCTCTCTGTCCCTACTCCAGCAGCTATCCCTGAATACAGCAGCCGTTCTCTGTAAAGTCTATATTGTAGTAAAGCTATCACTGTACTGCACTATAGTAGCCCTGATAAGGGCTTTTAATCACGCTCCTGCCCAACAGCTAAAACCTGTCTCTCCCTTCTCCAGCCTCTGTCCCTGACTAAGTTCACGCAGCATATGCGTACGAGCAGGAAGAGCTGAGTTTTTAATATTCGAGGTCACATGGTTTTTCCAGCCAATCCATGTAGACGCCGTTTTCGCGCTGCCAGCGTGCTCAGCGTGCCTGTCATACCCCCCCTGCATGGTGATTGGTGGAAAAAGAGCGCCAGGGAAGGTGGGAGGGGAAACGAATTCTAAGTGCGCCATCGCCGTTATACTCGAACGAAATCGAGTACGCCGAATAGCATAGTATTCAATCGAATACCAGCTCGATCGAACACTACTCGCTCATCTCTAATTATTAAATACCACGGGGTCCCGAGACGTATATTAATAAAACTATCTTAGGCGCCAATGGGGGGGGGAATAATATGGAGTAAGATATAGACTACGGTATAGAAACAAGAATAGGCCGGACTAAATGGAGTGTAAATAGTTGGAAAGGCCGCACAAATGGTCCTAGTGTGGGATTAGATATTCTAACACACACTACTGTATGAATATATTGTGAAATATGGTGTAAGAATAACACCAAAAAAAGGACCTTGAAATAGGCGCCATTCGTTAAAAGATAATGTAAGCTAATGTAAAATATATTACCATAAAAATATTAATAAATGGTGCCACTGTGGGTAGGCAATGGATAATAGCAGACGTACCAATAGTTAAAAAGGCATAATTTAGGCATTTAGACGAGCTGTATAAGTTAAAACATAATCAAAATGTGCATGGTTTTCACTCACTTCACTAGGGGGGGATGCCTCACGGATAAAACTCAAGACACCTAGCAGCATCCTCCCAAGCCAGGTTAGCTCCAACGATGACAGGATCAAACGGCAGCACCCTTCCTAGCCACGATATGTACGGTATCTTGCACGATTTCATTGTATCTTCAATCGTGCAGAGTAGAGGTGTGTAATTCAATGAGAACCAGTTGCTAGGAATGGGAGACAGTTGTATCCCCAGATACAGTATGGAGGATGTGGACCATGTGAATGGGGATTGTTCCTTAGCTTTCTCTACAACCCTGGACAAACATGAGACGTTTAGGGCCTGAGACTTGGAAGGGTTAATTTTAAAGTTGTAGAGGCTTTGAAATGTTTCAAATATATCTGAAAGTATTGGAAAAGAAATGTGCGGGTTGGACGTTAAAATAAGAAGATCATCTGCAAATGCTGCAGTCAAATGATTTTTCCCCTCCACTTTGATACCTTTGATGTCTGGATGTGCTGAATAGGGATTTCCATGGTTAGGACAAATAGTAGCGGGACAAAGGACATCCCTGCCGCTTCCCATTGTGTATTTGAAAAGAGGAGGAGAAAGTGCTGTCAACCCTTATTAAAGCAGACGGACCTATGTATAGGGCCTAAATAGACCTGATGAAGTCATCAGGAATCCCAAATTTGATTAGAGCCCTTTCCATGAACACCCAATCCATCCTTTCAAAAGCTTTTCTGCGTCAGTAGACAGCAAGGCCAGAGGAATCTTCTTAGTTTTCGCATAATGGATGAGGTGGAGAACCCGTAGGGTATTATCTTTCCCTTCTCTGCCTTTGATAAAGCCAACTTGCTATACGTTAATCAGCAAAGGGAGAAGGGGTTGCAAGAGTTTGACGTCCGCATTTAGCAGCGAGATAGGGCGATAGCTACTGCATAACCCTGCGTCTTTACCTTCTTTGGAAAGCACTGTGATGTGTGCCATCAATGTCTGCGCTGGGAAGACCCTACCATTTGCCGCAGCCGAAAATGCTAGTAATAGCTGGGGGAGCAGCACATCAGGAAAGGCTTTATAATAACTCACTGGTAAGCCATCTGGACCCAGGCTCTTCCCACTTGGGGAATCTTTTAGGGCATTTTGTAATTCCTGAAGGGTAAAAGGCAACTTGAGTAATGCCATTTGAGTTGGAGAGGGATTAGACAAATTTAAGGTACTCAAAAATTGCTCAATAGATTCTCACCTAGCCATAGAACCCGCATTTTCTACCGACCTAAGGTTGTAGAGAGAAGCATAGAATTTCTTGAACTGAGTAGCTATCTCTTTAGTTTTTAAGTGGTAGTCCTTGACGAATCTCTAATTTCCTTAATATACAGCTACACTTCTTAGCAATAAGGGCCATTAGACGGGAGCCTCTGTTCCCATGAATATAAATCTTGTGTTTTGCATACGTGTAAGTCTTAGTAGCTTTTAAGTTGAGAAGCTGATTCAATTGCTCACAGGAATTAGTAAGTTCAGCTAGTGTCTGTATAGCTAGGGATTGTTTGTAAAGCCCTTCAAGTTTAGTAATTTTATCTACTAGGTCATCTAATTCTTGCCTCCTCTGTCTTTTCACATACGATCCAAGAGAGATTAATTCTCCTCTAATGACTGATTTATGAGCTTCCCAGATCACTGTAGGGGACACAAGTGGGGAGACATATTTTTTAAAGTACTGTGTAATCTCTTTTTCAATTTTCTGCTTATGGGCGCTGTTGCAGAGAATGTTATCATTAAAATGCCAAGAAAAATCTCTTTTTGAGAGTGTCTCAGTTATGACAGCCATAGTAACAGGAGTATGGTCTGTATGGTCTGAGATTCCAATGTTGCCAATATTGACCCCTTTGAGAGAAGATAAGTGGTGAGTAGAAAGATATAGATAATCTATTTGTTGGTAAGATTTGTGGGCCTCTGAATAAAAGGTATAGTCCCTTCCCTTGGGGCATGTTTGCCGCCAGACATCTCTAACCATAAGGTTGGAGAGTGAACGTTTCAGAACTCTTAGTTTCCTTTGGGAAAAATGGGATTTAACGGAGGAAGAGTCTATCATAGGCTCAGGAACCACATTAAAGTCGCCCCTATAATACACAGCCCTTCTTTAAATGCATTCATTTTCCCCAAGGTCTCTATCAGTCAGGGTTTTGTTTAGTATTAGGAGCGTATAAACCCGCTATAGTGATCTTCGTGTTGGCTATCAAACCCTTCAGAAAAAGGAACCGTCCCTCTAAGTCTATTAAGCTAGAGGCTATAAAGGGGGGAGGGTCTTTCTAAAATGCAATGGTAGCACCTCAGGACTTGGTGAGATCGTAACAGGAGTGGAATCATTGGGAAAAGTATAAGAGGGATAGATTGGGTACTTTACCCTTCTTGAAGTGGGTCTCCTGTAAGATAGCGATGTCACAGTGTGAGGACCTTAGGTGTTGGAGAATGTGAGACCTTTTCTGGAGGGTATTCATCCTCCGTGCGTTCCAGGTAGTCACTTTGATATCAGCCATAGTGTAAAAAATACAGAAATAGTTAAAACAAAAATGTGTACCAATAACTAATGAAAGTATGGCGAGGTATAGAGCAAAAGGATAAGTCTATCTTGTCTGCCGAACACGAAGAAAAAGGGATAAGTGTGGTGAGGGGAGTTATAACAGACCCCTCATTAATTTCTCAGATAACATCACATAGCTGCTAGTAAGCATAGAAGACATAAAAAAAAAACTAGTTAGACTATTGCAACAAGCAAAGAATATTAGTTAGTAACGCCGCTCCCGTTTGTGTCACATCTTGCCAATTGTAAGAGTAGCGAGATTTCTGGTGTTGCGGTTTCTCTGCATCTTCCAAGGAGAAGCCGAAGGCAGCTTTGGTAGTTCAGCGATATCAGTAATCTGGAGCCATGATTGTATTTCTGAAGGATCCAAGTCTATGTACTCACAGAGGGGTAAGACATCATCTGGGCACCTGACATATCTTGTAGTGCCTTGAATTGTACAAGCCAAGCCGAAGGAAAATAGCCAGCCGTAGGGATAGCCTTTTGCATGGAGGGCATCCGTGACCGGTTTCATCTGCGTTTGTTGAGAGTGACAGGTCTTGGAAGAACGCAATTGGTGAGCCTTCATAGGACAAGTCCTGTGTCTCTCAATAGGCAGCTTTCAATATAGTAAAAAGAAAAAGCGGAAGGGCACTCAGTATTTGGAAAATCACTTTTGGCTTAGGTGAAGTATCACATTTATTATTTATTGGTTAAAAACATAACAAACATTCACAAAAACTTAAAATTATAAAGATCCCTATATTATTATCATACAATAACACAAATAAAACAATATTATTCGTTTTGTGGCATACGGTGTCACCATCAAAGCCCCAACTCTGATAATGTTAGTATATAATACACCGTATGAGATATTGTGTTGGTGACAACAATCAGCTTGATAGCAATCCTAATGTCACTGGGTTAATGCATCAAAAAGCAAGAACATAAAGTTGTAGCAGCAATACATCACGCAGAATTGTTGCCAAGACGATGGTGTCCTTAATAACCACGTTCCCCTAGTGGTAGTATAACCATTTGCGCAAGTATCTCAGTTGGCGAGAATGTTAGCAAGAGTCTTAATAGTTAAGCAAATTTGGTGTCCATATAGTTTTGAGATGGCAACATAAATGTTCATATACTTGATATCGCCCTTAGTAACAACTAACTCCCTTGATGGTAGTAGCCTTGGTGGTGGCAATAATAGAGTCAACAATGAAATCCTTTTAAGGTGAGTTAGTAGTAGGATCACTTATAAATTATTAGATCTCTTATAATATATTTAATATAGCCACCCTGGATTAGATAGTATTACTCGAATGCTTCTAAATCGGTACTTTACCACATCCTTGAAGTGATTTGGTATGGATCCGCTTGTATAAGAAATCCCGGCTGGCCTCGTGGAGCACTCCGTGGCGTCCCACGTGACTCCACACGAGAACCGCCTACTTGATCACGTGGTTGTAGTCACGTGTCTCCGTGTCCGCAGGTCCTGGATGGTAAAAATATATACACAGGTCCTGGAGGGATATGAAATCTTTAAGCACCAATTATAAATATACACTGGCCAGCTTTGTCTTTAGGCGCTTTCTGGTATTCGCCGCATGTGCTCAAATCGTCTGTGAACAGCCCAGAAGCGTTTCGAAGCTAACTGCTTCTTCTTCAGTGGGTCAAGACGATTTGAGTACAATCCTCCTTATACACAGATATCCACGAACACAGAGGATAGGATAATTAATTGCCAACCTTATTGTGGACCAACCAACAAACTTAATATAAATAGCAATAAGAATAAAAATAAAAATAAACATTTCTGGATAAGAGTTATACTAGTTTGCACTTTCTATAAACTAATATTAAAAAATACAAAATATAACCAAAATATAACCAGGATGCTGTTGCGATTCTATTGCTTTTACTTTGCGTTGTTATATGCGTTTTTATATCCATACTTTAGTATTTCTATTTCTTTTGTGATGATTCCATATATAATATATCTTAAGTTCCAATGCAAATCTTAATGCAACTGCAGATACAATTCAATACCCAAATTCAATAATTGAATTGAATTCTTCTGATAATTTTTCTTTTTTAGATGATGAGCTATCATAGTAAGTATCAAACAAATAAATATCAACCATATAAATAAAATAAAATAAATAAAGTCAATAATATAAAAATAAAATTGTTTATATAAAATCATGTATCAACATAAAAAATATTAATAATTAGTAATTACACTCTGAGATATAGGTCAACTCATGGATTCCATGTGAAGTATTCGAGTGGGTATATCTTGTATTGACTGATGACGGCTTTCAATATAGTGTCTCTATGTTGGAAATTGAGGACCTTGCAGATAATGTACCTCGGTGGGTCAACCTCTTTGGGTTTGGGCCTAAGAGCCCTATGTGCTCTTTCCAAAACTAGGTCAGCAGCTGAATCTGCAGGCAGAAGTGGTCTTAGGACAGAATAGGTGATTCTGATAACATCCGTTGTAGTGGAAGATTCGGGGAAACCTTTTATACGCAGATTGTTTCTTCTACCCCTGTTCTCTTGGTCTTCTACATATGACAACAGGTTATTTAAGTGGACCTGGCATGAGTTTAAAGCCGATGATGTAGCTTCCCCATGAGTTATCAGTGATATCTGGTTTTCCTCCATTTGCTCAACTTGGCCACCATTCTCTCTCCGATTTAATATCAGAAAGCTCGGATAGTACTGGTTGCAGTGCTGTTTCAATAATCTTTTGCAGGGTCTTATGAGAAGTATGGAGTTGCAAGTCTGCAGCTTGGGGCTCCTCCTTGTTTTGACTTTCTGTAACTGAGGCTTCCATTTCAGTTAATCGGTCGTTAGTCGTTCGATGTTTTTGTACAGTTTGAGGGTGGGGAGTACTTTTGCTGAGAAACTTTTGCAGGTCATGCTGATTTTCATGAGGCTTTAGCGAGCCTGTTATGTCTGATTTACCCACTTTCACCATTGTTAAGCTTGTCTCCTTTTAAAAATATTGTAGCTAGGCGAATCTTAAAAATAAGCCCAGGGTCTGTAATAATATCCCCAGTTATTGTTTAGCAGAATATGAATAACTCAGTCCCCCTATATAGGGACGAAAAAATTGGGCACAGGACCCTTAAGTTATATGCAAGAGCGCGCCAGAATTGAGTTTAAATAACCTGGAGAAAAACATGTTTTTATTGTTGTTATTGTCCTGATGAAGAGGGCTCTCCGCCCTTGAAACGCGTAGACTGAAAAATAAAGAAGAATTTCATGTTCAACTGATGACTCTCCTGGTATGCTGGCAGCGCCACACTATTGGTCTCCAAGTTTCAATTCTCTCTACATATCATCCGAATACCCCTGGTGGGATAAGGAAGGAGCCAAGGCAGCAGCACAGCGCACCCTAATGCTGGTGGGGTGATACCAGCAAGGCGAATTTAGTTGTTGTGACTCTTCACAACAACATTCGGTAAGCAGAACCTTTATTAATTTTCTACCAAAACTTAGGCACTGTGTTTTCCCTCTCTTTCTTTTGTATATTTTTAGAAAAGCTGGAATAGGGCCTGGAGTTTTGGATTGGGGAAGAGTTGGACAGGTTCCCCAATATGCAGCCCACTTCTGAGAAAGGTCTAGCCTGCTGCCTGATTAGCTGCACCTGCAGCAGTTGCATACAGAGAACCCATGTAGAGATTCTGGGCCTGAGAGCTGGATGATGTCTGGAAGTGACATGCCAGTGTTTGTGAGTTTGCTGTGGTGAACTTCAGTGCTGATAGTACGGTACCTAGTATAGTTAGTGAAATACTGTTTAGTTAGTGCTCAGACGAGCAGGATTTGTTTTATATTTTGCCTGAAATGTTAAGGCCATTTATTTTTTCTTAAAACCACAATAAAGTGGAACATTGTTTTGACTTCATCCCGTGTGTCACTGTCTCTGACTGCCCGCAAACTGGCCAATCCTTCTTCTATCAGAGCTAAATCCCACAGTATGTACCACTCACAATTAGAATTTAGGATTGGTCACTATTTCCCAGGTGTCCCCTAACCTGCACATCTGTTTTTGTGTCAGGTTTATTGGTTAGTACTAAGTCCATTATGGCCATCCCTCTAGTTGGGTCCTGATCCCGTTGGGAAAGGTAATTTCTTTGGCAATAATCTTTTGGTTATTGCCAAGAACCTGTTTTCTTCATGAGATCTAATAACTATGTATAAATATATCAGGGGTCAGTACAGAGATCTCTCCCATCATCTATTTATCTCCAGGACTGTGACTGTGACTAGGGGACATCCTCTGCATCTGGAGGAAAGAAGGTTTGTACATAAACATAGAAGAGGATACTTTACTGTAAGAGCAGTGATACTATGGAACTCTCTGCCTAAGGTGGTGGTGATGGTGAGTTCACTTAACCCCTTCACCCCCGGAGCTTTTTTCGGTTCTGCATTTTCGTTTTGCGCTCCCTGCCTTCAAACAGCCATAACTCTTTTATTTTTCTGTTCACATAGCTGTATGAGGGCTTGTTTTTTGCGGGACAAGTTGTACTTTCCAACGCCACCATTTAATATTGCATACGGTGTAGTGGGAAGCGGGAAAAAAATTCCAAACCGGGTGAAATTTCAAAGAAAACGCTATTCCGCTACAGTTCTACGGGTTTCTTATTTACAGCGTTCGATGTGCATTAAAACTGATCCGTTACTTTCATTCTACTGGTCAGTACGAATCCGGCAATACCTAATATGTATAGTTTTTCCTGCGTTTTCATAGTGATAAAATAATTAGAAAGTTGCCCTTTTTTTTTTTTTTTTCCCTTGTCAAATCTTGACCCCTATAACTTTTTGGGTATTTATGTGTACAGAGCTGTATGGGGGCTCATTTTTTGCGGGACGATCTGAAGTTTTTATTGATACCATTCTGGGGTGTGTATGACTTTTTGATCACTTTTTATTTAATTTTTTTTAGAAAAAAAAAGCGACAAAAAACGGCAAATCGCCATTTGGACGCTTTTTTCCGCCACACAATTCGCTGTATTGGAATTTTTTTTTTATATTTTAAAAGTACGGGCGTTTTCGGTCACGATGATACCCATGATGTCTATATTTATTGTTATTTAGGTATTTATTTTTTACTTATACGGAAAGGGGGGTGATTTGAACTTTTACATCTTTTTTATTTTTTATATATTTTTTAACTTTTTTTTAAATTTTTTTTTTACTATTAGAAAGCTCAAATATGGGCTTATATATTGTGGCTTTTTTTTTTTTTCTTTATGAGCAATTCTGGGTTTTATAGACTCAGAAAGCCATGAATTGCTCATTTCTTATCCTGGCCTGCCATCTAGTGGCCAGAATAAGAATTGCACTTTGAAAACTGTAATCCTCACCAGCGAGGATTACAGTTTTCATATGGTGTACAGACACCCCGATTGGCCACACGGGGTGTCTGTACACCACCCGGAAGCGAACGCTTCCGGGTTTAGATGCAACTAGATGCCGTGATCACGTGTGATCACGGCATCTAGTCACCCGGAAGACGCCGCCGACACAGTAGGTAGCGGCAAGTCTCTGCTGTTAGAAACAGCAGAGACTTGCCGGCCATGACGCCCGCCGCACCCGCGAGCGGGCGCCATGTGCCCGCATCGCCCCAGCGCCGTACATGTACGGCTCTGGGGGTGAAGGGGTTAAAGAGTTCAAGAGGATCAAAGAGTTCATTGATCCAGGGAGTTATTCTGATTGCCTGATTGGAGTCGGGAAGGAATTTTTTCCCTAAGTGAGGAAAATTGGCTTCTACCTCACAGGGTATTTTATGTCTTTCTCTGGATCAACTTGCAGGATAACAGGCTGAACTGGATGGACAGATGATCGAATCCATTCGCCGCTTCGTAGACTTGATACAAATCTTGGAAATTTTCCACTGCAAAGCGAATCCGGATTTTTTGAGATTCGCTTACTTAGATTCGAAAATGTTCTTAAAGCTTTCTACGCATTTGCTACTTACTTGTCCGATAAATTGTACGCTAATGCTACGTATAAGTTACTTTATACACTGATGCGTACAAATTCAGTTAATTAGCGAACTTTTACTGTTAGTTCGTTATTCGTGCGGCCAAAAGCCCGGGAAGAAAGCGGTCATCTGACCTAGTGGGAAGGGCTTGCTCTGATTGGCTCAGGCTTGGTAAGCCAGTGACGCATCAGTTGTGCTGCGACTGCTGAGACGAGCAGAAGCACTGTCTGTGAAGTTCCTAAAGACAGAGAACTCTTGTGTTAAAATTGGGGTGTAATTGTTCTGGGAATCCATATTACACATATCAGGGATACTGCAGGACAAGTGTAGGGCCAGTGCAGGGCTAGTAATTAATCAGGCATGGAGAGAGACAGGGAGAGAGACAAAGACCAGCTGAAGGGCCACAGTCAAATGAAAAATGTCTGGCATAGAAAAGCAAAACAGCCAGACCTCGAGCTCCAAATAAAAGGAGAAGGTGGCACAAGGCAGCAGTGCCAAAGGACCTGTAGACGGAGCTTCTACTTGTAGAATTCGCAATACTTGGCCAATGTTCCACCAGGCTAACCCACCAAGGCGCAAAATTGTATTGGAGGAGAAAGTTGATGAGGTAGTGAAGTGGATGGCACACTCATCTCAATCACACCCGGATAATCTGCTGTCATCTGCTGATACAGTATCCATATGTAGCCAGGGGTCAGACTCAGAGCGCTCCTCTTGCTCCACCATTCCGCTCCAGCAAAGCCCGTCATTTTCTGCCACCTCTCGGGCTTCACTGCCCCCTCCTAGTGGTGTCCCTTCTGCAATTTATAAAATAAAAGGCCACCGAACCCCACCGCATATTCCGGCGGTTATAGAGGACAGCCTCCCTGAGGATTTCTTAGAGGGCAGTCAGAGTGTGGACTGCCCAGAATTGGAGGTTGCTGGGGAAGTGCCTAATTTGCAGTCCGAACAAAGTGGTGGGGAGGAGTCTGATGAAGGATGTCTGATGTGTTAAACTGGGGGACCTGGGAGGCGGACCGGGCTGGTGAGGAGGATTTGATCTCAGAGGAGGAGGGTGGTAGTAGTGGCAGCATCAGAGGGCAGAGTCAAGTTAGGCCCAGGGCCAGGCCTTCCTTGGGAACTAGCGAGACCCCAAGTATAGTGGGGCCAGCACCAGGGTCTAAGCGTGCAAGGGCTACAAGCTTGGCCAGCTGTGGAGGGCGCACGTCGGGTGTGTGGAAGTATTTCCCCACTCTGCCGGGGGACATCAGCACGGCCACAAGTATTTTCTGCAAACAGAAATTGAGCCATGGGAAAGCCTCAAATGTAGGGACCACTGCTCTGGGGAACCATCTGAAGCGGTGTCATGCCGCACAATTGCTTTTGGCACCTCCACGCGCTTTCCAGCCAGGATTGCAGCAGACCACCCAACAACTATCCGCTTCCCCCTCCACGGGCAGTCCGCCTGCTGGAGCATCAGGGCAGAGAGTTAACCCCCCTCCCTCATATCATATGTGCCAGGTGAAACACTGCTATGCAGTCTTAGACTTAATTTGTCTTGGCAGCAGCAGCCACACAGGCCAGCGCTTGCTGCATTACATCAAGCAGCAAATAGCGCACTGGCTGTCTCCCTGACAGCTGGAAGTGGGCAAGACATCCCTGTCTTCTTCACAGTAATGCGGGCTCCGGCCTATGCACAATTTTTGGAGGCTTTGGCCTAAACAGACACCCCTGTCTTCTTCACACTATGTCAGGAATGAGTTAATGAGTTAAAGGTTTAAAAAACACTCAAAACACAGGTTTTATAATAATTATTTTAGTAATAAATAATAACAACTTATAACAAATAATAAATAATATAATAATAAACAGAAGAAAGGACAAAAAAAAGGTTACGCTGGCCTTTGCCGACGTCTGGCCATCATCTCCTGCATTTCCTGCACGGATCTCAGTAAGCCGCTCTGGGCACTTAAACTTCAGATCGGACCATTTCCGCTGGATCTGGCCCGGGGTCCGCACAGTGTCGAAATGATGGCGCAAGCCTCGGATCACCTGCTGGGTCACCTCCTTTTTATGCTGGTTCGGGTGGCGGTGTGTGCCATCGTAATCCTGCCTGTCCATCAGGCGGATCATGTATTTCAGCTCTCCAGAGCTAAATGCTGAGGATCGCCTGGATGTCATTTTGCAAAATTCGCTCTGCCTACGAGAAGTGCACGCTGTGGCCTAGTGTCATGCGTGCCTGCTTATTATGCAATCGCTAGACAATAGTACGCTTAGGATTCGTACGCAATTCGCACGCTCATGCGTATGTGTTCACATACTGTAAGTTGCGTACCTTACAGTATGTGAACACATACTGTACGTTCGTTATTAGTGCGCGAATGTTTGCAAAACACCTCATAATAACGTATGATTTGTACGAAGCGAATTTTGGATGATTCGCTCATCTCTAACTACTATATTACTGTGCAGATCTACAGCTTTCAATTTCCCAGTCTATATCTAGGTAGTTGAGGTCCCCCATTAATAATGACCTCCTTATGATTTGTCACCTCATCTATTTCCCTTAGTAGATTTTATGTGGACTCTGGTAAATTAGATGGCTTCTAACAAACTCCTATTAGTATTTTATTATTGTTTTTGCGTCCATGTATTTCTACCCACAGTGACTCCACATGTTAATTTTCCTCACTTATATACAGTCCAGTGCACATCTTGTCTGAGGTATACAGTCCTGGAACAGCCGTTTAAGGGTGCATATATTTGTTCAAAATGTGAGCAAATTGCCCGTTTGGAATTGCACATCGTGTATCTAACCAGGCGAATTTCAACACTGAGAAGCGTTGACAATTTGGAAAAGAGTTTGCTGCTCACTGAGCAAGCACTCTATGGGGTAGATGTGGGGAAGGGTGGTAGTGAGGAGGCTCAGGAAATTGAGGTAGCTAGCTGGGTAACAGTTAGAAAGTGGGGTAGAGGGAAAAGTGCCAGGGAGGCTAGCCCTGATCTGACACACCCCAACAAGTTTGCAAGTTTGGCAGATGAGGGGGAGAGCACTGCTGCAGCTGGACACTTCCTCTGCCAGTCAGGGGAATGTCAGCTCCAGTAAGCAGGGGACCAGGAGAGCAGGGCAGGCCAGACAGGTGCTGGTAGTGGGAGACTCAATTATTAGGGGTCACAATCTGTCACAAAAACCGGGATCGTCGAATGGTGTGTTGCCTTCCTGGTGCTTGAGTTCGGCACATGACGGATCGGGTTGACAGATTACTGGGAGGGGCTGGAGTAGATCCAGCAGTCATGGTCCATATCAGAACCAATGACAAAGTTAGAGGTAGGTGGAGCGTCCTTAAAAATGATTTCAGGGATTTAGGGCATAAGCTTAGGGCAAGGACCTCAAAGGTAGTGTTTTCCAAAATACTGCCTGTACCATGAGCCACACAAGTAAGGCAGCGGGAGATTAGAGAGGTAAACAAGTGGCTCAAGAACTGGTGTAAAAAGGAGGGATTTGGGTTCTTGGAGAACTGGGCCGACTTCTCTGTCGGCTACAGGCTTTACCGTAGGGATGGGCTGCACCTCAATGGGGAAGGGGCAGCTGTTTTGGGGGAGAAGATGGCTAGAAGGCTGGAGGAGTGTTTAAACTAGGGACTGGGGGGGGGTAACTACATTATAGGAGGGGAAGATAGTGCAGATAGAGACCTGGGGCAAGGTAATGGAACTGGGGGAGGAATGGGAGGAGGAATTAGAACAGTTCAGAAGGAAAGGTGTAGGGTAAAAAATATACATAAACCTCCTAACTGTATGTACACTAATGTCAGAAGCCTAACTAATAAAACTGGTGAACTGGAATTAGTGATGTGTGAGGAGGACTATGACATAGTGGGAGTAACTGAGACATGGCTGGATGATAGCTATGACTGGGCAGTTAACGTACAGGGTTACAGCTTGCTTAGAAAGGATCGTCAAAACCGGAGAGGGGGAGGGGTCTGCCTTTATGTAAAGTCCTGTCTAAAGCCCACACTCCGGGGAAGATATAAGTGAGGGACATGAAGATGTGGAGTCACTGTGGGTAGTAATAAATGGAGCCAAAAACAATAATAAAATACTAATAGGAGTTTGTTATAAACCACCCAATATACCAGAGTCCACAGAAAATCTACTAAACTAAATAGACGAGGCGGCAAATCATAATGAGGTCGTTATTATGGGGGACTTCAACTACCCAGATATAGACTGGGAAACTGAAACCTGTATATCTCATAAAGGAAACAGGTTCTTGGCAATAACCAAAGACAATTACCTTTCCCAACTGGTTCAGGACCCGACTAGAGGGACGGCCATACTGGACTTAGTATTAACCAATAGACCTGACAGAACAACAGATGTGCAGGTTGGGGGACACCTGGGAAATAAAATAATATGCTTCCAATTGTCATTCAAAAGAGTGTTTCTTCAGGGGTTCGGGGTGATCTGAAGTTTTATTGATACCATTCTGGGGTG
>ONZH01030068.1:0-28210 GCA_900303285.1 Rhinella marina
AAACTTGGGTGGGGGGTAGCAGGTTTGCCCATCCCCGCCTCCACAACATTCACCCAGTGTGCTGTCAGGGAGATGTAGCATCCCCGGCCTCAAACCAAAGTGTTGGTGGTCAAATGGCCTTTTGCAGTAACCGTGTTACTCGGGCGTGGATGATGTTTTGGGACATGTGCCTGGGCAAGGCAGGGATGGCACAGAGGGAAAAATAGTGATGGCTTGATTGCTTTCCCCCTTGCCTATGCCATCTGTGGTTGTCATAGGCAACGTGATTTTAAAGGGTGCAGAATTTCATCTTCTTTTTTGTCTAGTTTGGCTTGGGGTCCATGGCAATGTAGAGGAAAGAAGGTTTCCTTGTATGGTCTCACTTTACAGAGAGGTTAGATTGTCTTTGGAGTGTATTGTTGAGAGGCTGTGATAGTGGCATAATAGTGCGACTTGGGCGCGTTATATGCACCCAGACATGCTTCCCCTGCTGTCCCAGTTGCATTCCAGCAGTGTTGGCATCCTTTTCTGAGGTTTCAGGGTGGACTTGGTGACCTCCAAGTGGTCGAATTGAGATTTCCAAGTGGCGAGCATTTTTTTCCCATAGACTTTAATGGGATTCGATATTCGGTCGAATAGTCGAATTTCGCGGTCTATTCGAATCGAATTTCGAACTTTCGAATATTTCACTACTCGCTCATCTCTAAAAATGACCTTAAGATTCCAAATATGTGCCCAACGTAAAAATCCTTAATTTAACTTATTAAGTAATGTTCCCCCCTTAGACCCCAAATTAAGAAAAAAATCACCTTAAAAATTCCCTACTTCATTCTGATACATTTAAATAAACAGAACCCCATCTCCAAATTTAATGCCCATGGTGTGTTGGCCATTTAACATCTCCACACCAGTTTAATGCCTCACACCGGTGCACCGTCCAACCCATATCCAAGAACAGTACCATCCCTAAAATAATCCCCACGACTATGCTTCACAAAGTGGGGATTTCACCCTTTGTGAACTATAGCCGCGGGGTTCTATCCCTGGCACCCGTGCCAAGGAACACTACTCACCGTTTTGTGAGCGGGTACTAACTGTTCTTGAGGTATATTGTTGATATCATGAGAGTAGTAAAATCTCGCACCGCAAATCCCGATGGGGTTCTTCTCTGTGCGAATGATTTCACGCCTCTCATGCAGTCATACGTCTATGGGGTATATATCACGGAGGCTGCTGTCCTTCAGCTGTGATATAAAAAACCTGCACAGTTAGTAACAGCAACAAACAGTTGCTGAAAGGCAGGTTAACTTGCCTTATTTACGGGTGCCTTTACAATGGGATGCTTTTTTGGGGTTCTCTGCTGCCTAAAATCCACAGCGCATCGCTGGCTGATTTTATGCCACCTTCAGTACTATGGGGCTGGACGCAAATACCCAGTTCAGCACAGAACTGCGTATGTCCGGACGGCACCATAGTACTTAACGCCGTTTGGTGAACGGTATAAAAATGCCCTGTGGATTTTACATAGCAGACCCACAGCCACATGTAAAGGTACCCATAGGGTGAGGTTTTTTGGGAGTGACCAAAGAGGGCGGGAAGGCCACTTCCATACCCCATCAGGGGTTTTTCCCCTACCCACTCTAAAAGATAAGTTCAGGCAATTAATTACTTTCTGTGCCCTTACTTGACCCAGAAACTTAGGCCCCATTCACACGACCGTAAGTGAATGGGGCCGTATCTCTCCGCAAAATTGAGGATAGATACAGCTCCATTCACTTCTATGGGGCCGGGAGCTGCGGCAGGGAGCTAGTTCCATGCCGCGGCTCCTATTAAGAAAGTGCTATAGTTGTCTGTGCGCATGGACAACTATAGGCATTTTCAATGGGGCCGCCCGGAACACACGCCGGGCAGCCCCATTAAAAATGCCCATAGGTGTCCATGCACACGGACAAATATAGTACTTTTGCGGATAGATACGGCCCCATTCACTTACGGTCGTGTGAATGGGGCCTGATAAATTGCCCGGACTTATCCTTTAAGCCAGCTGGTGACAGCACTTAAAAAAAACAAAAGCATACATCCATTGGGTTGGGCGCTGCACTCGGTTAGGACATCAAACTGGTGTATCAAAGATATATATATATATGTCTTGACAACAGCCTTAGGCCCAGATTCAACAGGTTTGACACCAGAGTAGTTGCGTCAATTTGTAAAGCGAGTGCCTGTGAGGTGTCCATTTCATGAAAATTGAACACGTATTTTTGGATAATGGAACTGGCATAAAGCCTTCTTGAATCTGTGCCTTTTTAAATGTCCTTTCTTCCCCTCATGGATTCTGTGGGTAAGGTTGTCTATTTCACCGTATCCGTATCCTACTAGACTAGCTGTAATGTTAGAGGGTTTTTTTTTAACGTTGACTGTCCTGTGCTGAGCTACAAAAGATAAAGCATAAATTTAGATTCTATTTTGAAGACAGATGTTTCACCAATTACACTTTTTAATTTAGCAGACGTCGAGGTGCCTAAGTGAAGTCGTCTATGACTGACGAGCGGTGGTGCATTAAAGGGTTAATAAACTCAGCCTGCAGCAAGGGGAAAAAATGGTTCTGCCCGCGGGGGTGTTTCTCTTGTGGACACTGTTTCTAATTACCAGCGAGAGGGTGTTTCTTTTAACCAACACCCCTGCGTCCTGGTTGGCTGAGGTGGTGGTAGCGGCTAAGGGGTTAAAAGGATGGCCCTGATAGGGGGACGGCCTCTTTCTCCAGCATCTTCACTGAAAGCTTCCCACCCTCCCTTCCCCATTATTTCATAGTTTTCTTTACTTTTTCTGATTCATTTCTGGTTTGTTTCAGTGTTTTACATTACAAGTCACAGCAGAGGTCGGTTGACGATTTCAGACGGAGAAGAAGGCAGACTTGCCCACAGAACGCTGTGGGGCATAGCGCTTCAATACTCCGGGTTATGGTGTTTATGGTCAACAAGTTGAAGTTTTGGAATAATATAAGAAAATAAAGCTGTGACCGACCATTACCCAACTTAAGGTGTTGTGTGTTTTATTGGCTGGCTGCGAGGGTGGTTTGGTGGGGGGTTTAGAGAGTTCAGTATCGGCAGTTGCAGTGCCTGGGGTGCCGTGGTTGCTATGGGGGCGACCCTTTCCCCCTCCAGGGCCCTCTAAGGTGATTTTCCTTTATGTCCCAGGGGTAGGAGTGCCAAGGGGTATTTAGGCCACTTAAGTCTTTGGTGGGATTGTCGCGGTGTTCCTACCTCGTGAGATGAACAGGCCCCAGGCGGTGGCTCCGGCTGCAGAAAATTACTAGTATTAATAATTGAGGGTCGTCAGATGGGAATGATGCGCAGACTTTTGGGAATGGTCCAACATAGTTTTATTGACTTAACTTTGAATGCAAATAACTCAGTTCATCCTTCAGCTTGGTGTCCAGCAAGTGCAGCTTATTGCTTATACTTGGCAGATGCTTGGAAATTCAAGTTTCAGGCTTCCTGTTCTAAGCTGAGGTTACCTCTTAAGTCTGGCTTCCCTTGAGAGTATTGGTGTGCCTTATTGCTGACTATATTAGTCTGTCTTTAGGGTACAGCAGAGCTGAAGGTGCTCTGCTGTCCTGCACATGTCCTCCCCAATCAGGGTACAGGGGACAACTCCCTGACTAAACTGTCATTTCCTCCTCACCGCAGGAAGTTGGAAGAACTTAACTTCTCTCCAGCAGAGGGGGTCAGAATGGACTAAGGACCGTACCATTCTGGTAAAACTACATCTGAATCTGCCATAGTATTTACTGACACCTGCTGGTCCACCAGATACATGTAAATGACATTACATACACATATAGACTATAGCGCTACTATGCTGGTACGTTCCTGCCGATCTCTGTTATCCCCTCGCAGCAGATGAACAACCTATGTAAACTGCACTAAGCAACCATTTCTGACTGACTCTGAATATTCTGGCCACGAATACCAAAGAAAGCATGGGGGTGTCTTCACTCTGTAATCCCACCATTGTGAAATGATAAGCCCGCAAACGGAAGGGTGGCTTCATTCTGTAATCCCTTCCAAGCACCAAAGCCTGATAATGCTTTACGCTTTCTGGCTAAGTGCATGACCATACATTAAAGTGCATTGGAGGACACATTGTGGCACCTGCAAAGAAACACACACAATGGGCAATATTCTTGATCGTTGCTGAAAGGTAAAATATTAGTGCAAATTTAAGTGCAAATATATTAAAGGCATAATACAGGATATCTGTGGTTACATTCAAGTCCATCTTTTCTTCTTCTTTGGCTTGAGACTGGAACAAAGTCCCAAATTCAATTGAAATTTGTAATCCACATGGATAATAAAATAGGTTATAAATAGCTGAAAAGGTTTCTTGACAAACCCTTTTAAAAGTGATTTCCCAACAACCTGAAAAGGGGGGGAAAAGGATGTGGTGCGCAAACATGGCGGAACTTGGATTATTGCAGATGGGGGGAGTCCAGCCACACATGTCCATCATGGTGGAGACTTAAAACACGGGCAATACAACAAATTAAAACATAGCCAACAGATTCTCACCAGTCAGGGCTCAGTCCACGGGGTGGCTCCCATGAGTCCTGCAGTTCTTTGAGAGTACTTGAGTGCGGGCTCCCCTTAGTGGAAAGCCGGCACATCCTCCTCGTCGCTGCTGAAGCTGAACGACATAAGAGGGCGCTCCTGCCTCTGATAGGCCTCACGGTAGGCAGCGGCCATTCCCCAGCGTCCTCTTAAAGATAGATGTGGCACTAGTCGGGGCAGGGTCCCAGTGGTCACACTGGTGACTGTGGTAGCCATTTTGGAATGGACCCTGTAAGGCCCGGATGCTCCTGCCGGGCCCACTGGCGACCGAACCTCGGGTTGTAGAGGCTTGGCCAGAGGCCTACCCCCGGCAACAGATTGGGCTGCTGGTGCCTCCTGCATCAGGTGGTAGGTGGCCAGGGGGTTGAAAATAAATTTGCTGCCTGTAATCTGACCCACCTGGAACGCTGGCGGTGGAGGAAGTTCGGGAATGAGTTGCTCCGGCTCGCCGAGAAGAGGTCTTGCTCCTGGCTGACTGTCTCCCGCTTCATCCTCTCGTGGACGGTGAGTAAGGGTGGCGGTCGCGGAGTGATCTTCCCATTCCTCTTGAGGTGCCTCTGGCCTCGGTGGTCTGGTGATGACCTTCACCCCGGTGGCAAAGGGGCCTTGTAGGCTCTTCATAGGCGTGAATTCTACGAAGTCGCCCGCATGGAGGTTGTGTCATGCTGGAGGGAGGTACGGCCTCTTCACGGAGCGACGATTAACGTAGAGCTCCTCAGCGGACTCCTTGTCTGTGATGAACCCCACGCCGCGGTCCACGCTAAATCAAAGCACAGTCCCAGTGCGCCTTTCGAGAGTTGGGTCACCACGTCGGGGATGTTCCAGCACCTCGACCACCCACTCTTCTACAACCCTTTTATAGTCCCACAGGGTAGTAACATTTTTAGTTACCGTAGCAGGAACGATGGGGTTCTGTCGGAGGTCGTTATGTCGGGGCTTAGGCGAGGTGGGGACTCCGGCCACTCGGTTGTGGACTTCCTCCGCAGGCCTGGCCGTCTCGACTCGGACTTTGGCCCGGACGTATGGTGGCTTCCTGAGTGCACCGCTGGTTGCGTCCATCTTCAGGACCACGTGTGCGGCCTCGCTTGCAGGATCTCCAGCTGCAATCACCGGTAGATGAGGCACTTCGGGGTTCGGCACCAGCTGTGCCTTGCAGATAACTTGGTCCAGGCGAACCTCCGCTGGTCTAGGTGTAGGCTCATATGGGTCGGTGCCCCAGACCATATACCCCCAACTAGGGCCGCGCTGACGGGACGCCATGTTGTTGTCTCTCTCTTTCTTCACATACACCGGAGATGAAGGAGGAGCTAAGGGGGTGGAGTCTTCGCTCTCAATGCTCCCCCCAGCAAGTTCCTGGCAGGCTGGATTGGATTTTCCCGCGCTACAGGGGGCCATACCATGGTTTTCCCGCTCTTGAGGGGACGGTTTCTTTGCTTCAGCATGAAGAAGCTGCGCCACTAGTGAGAAAATGGCGTTGTTAACTCTTCTGGTGCCGGCGCGCAGCGTTTTGCGCCGTCTGCACCGCAGCAACTGTGTCAAAGTCATTTTTCAGTAGACATCTGTCAGGTTTTCTGACTAATTCTTTGGCCTTGTAGATAAAAGGCTATTAGTTTAAAGTCTGTTTTAGGGATGGTTGAGCTGTGGCCTTAACGGTACAGGCACTTCAGACTCATCCTGTTCGTGACGCTAATGCGTACATTTTCAGTTAAGTAGCGTACATTTGACAACGCTAGACTGTATGTTCGTTACTTGAGTAGGAATGTTCGCAGACGCAGTGTATGAGTACGCTAATGCGTACATATTCAGTTAAGGCTACTTTCACACTAGCGGCAGGCCTGATCCGGCAGGTGAAGGGTGCTGCCGGATCAGGACTGCCGCAGTGACATGGGTGGAGCCGGAACCGCGCTCCGGCCCCACACATGTCACACAGTACTTACATACACACACACACAGACACACACACATATACACAGACAAATACACATACATACATAATTACATGCTCCCGGCAGGTCTGCAGAGCGACGGAGAAGCAGGACGGCTCACACAGGTGACGATTCCCCACAGCGCCCTCTGCTGGGCGCCTGGTGGAATTGTCACCTGTGCGCGCCGTCCAATGCTCTGAAGACCTGCCGGGGTGCATCTAAGTATGTATGTGTATTTGTATGTGTATATGTCTGTGTATGTTTATGTGTATGTCTATGTCTATGTCTGTATGTGTGTATGTGTAGCCGGATCCGTCATGAACTCCATTGAAAGTCAATGGAGGGCGGATCCTGTTACCATTGTGGTCACACCAGACGGATCCACCCCCATTGACTTCCATTGGGGGTCATCCCGGATCCGTCTTGGTGCAGTCGCCTGGACCGGAGAGCAAACCGCAGCATGCTGCGGTTTGTTCTCCGGTCTGAAGACGGAACAGAATGCTTTCAGGAGCATTCCGTTGTCTTCAGTTCAGTTTTGTCCCCATTGACAATGAATGGGGACAAAACTGAAGCGTTTTATTCCGGTATTGTGCCCCTATGACGGAACTCAATACCGGAATTTTAAAACACTAGTGTGAAAGTAGCCTAATTAGCGTACAATTGACAACGCTACACTGTATGTTCGTTACTTGAGTAGAAATGTTCACAGACGCATTGTATGAGTACGCTAATGCGTACATATTCAGTTAAGTAGCATACCTTTGACAACGTTACACTGTATGTTCGTTATTTGTGTGGGAATGTTCGCATTAGCGTACGCATTAGTGTAAATTCTCAAATATGCGTATATATTGCGTCGCCATTGTTGAAGTCACTTGGATTTTTTCCACTTTTTTCATTGTAATAGCAACTGCAAGTAAAAGAAACTATACCCTATCAGACTCCCATTATTGTAGAAGCAATTATTCAGCCGTTATAGCAAGGTTCGTTTTAGGTTCGGTTCGTACGAATCCGAAATTCAAGAAAGTTCGCCGAAGCGAAGCGAACCGAACTTTTCAAATGTTCGCTCATCCCTAGTGCAGAGCACAAAAGTATCATGCTAAACTATAGTCAGGGACATGCCAAGGTCAAGCAGAGTATGAGCAATCCAATGATAAATCCATGGTCAGGGCAGGCAGATAAGGGTGAATATGGAGGTCAGACACAGATCAGGCTGTGGGTCGTCAGAATCCAATAAATGGGCATAAAGTCATTACTTAGGCAAACAACAGAAACAACACACCATTGCAGGGCACTAGCAAGCTAGGAAACCTATTGATCCTCTTATGGGGAAGTACCCAACAGTGAGGAGCCATTGGCTGGTATGCCTTTGGGTGAAAGTGTTGGGTAAACTAAAGTTAAAGGGGTTGTCTCTTCATGGACAATGGGGGCATATCGCCTAGGATATACCACTATTGTTTAATAGGTGCGGGCCCCCGCTTGGAACCACACCTATATCGAGGACGGAGCCCCACAAGTGAAGGAGGGCGCACTGCGCATGTGCAGCCGCCCTTCATTCATTTTCTATTGTGCCGGTGAAAATAGCCATAGTTGGAAAAAAGTACTGCATTTAGGACTTCCAATCCAAAAAAAACAGATCTCAGACAGAAATGGCTCAAATGGATGACAACTGATGCAACAGGATCCATTTTTTTTACCGGATCCTGTAAAAAGATGGATCCTATGCAATCCTATGCACAACTGATGCAGCAGGATCCTTTTTTTTTTACAGGATCCTGTTTTTTTTTTTTTTTTTTTCTTGGATCAGAAGAACAGAAAGCTAAACGGTGATGTGAATGCACCCTTATACTGCTGGTGCTGTGGTTTTATATTTGCTTTTTATACTATGAAGCACGGATTCTTTGTTTTTATCTTATAAGAGATTATAGCATTTCTCCTGAATAAGAAATTGTAACATCCACTGAAGTTCAATGTGGTTGAAAAAGCAGTCCAAAGGGTTATGCATAGTTTAAGCCTTTTTGTGTTCTAAGTAACTGTGTTGACAATAGAATGGTGGATGAGCTTCACCGAGGTTGGCCTCTGAGAAAGATAACGCTAAAAAGGAACAAAATAAGCAAGTGCTCAGTAAGCTCTTCCCCGCTGTGTTGATTATTGCATGAAACAATTTTCATATAGAATCAGATGCATTGTTAGTATGGAAGCATTATTCTGCACAGAATATCATTTCTTGTTACGCCCTTATTGTGCTTGTCACAAATACATTGCACAAGTCTATTTTCTCCTTTATCCATTTTTATCTGGAGAATTCATAGAATACAGTACAAAAGCGGAAAAAATTGGTACAGTACTTAAGAAGTGAATGAAAGAAAGAGAAAAATGAAAATGGGATAATTATTTTCACCACTTCCGAGATGCGTTTTGCATTTCATATTGAGAAAAACAATGAGTGAGCTGGATGCACGTCAGATAAAGTATATGTTTTCTGAATTAACTTCATATGCCAAATGCTTTATACAGAATTTATACTTCTGAAAAAAAAGGGCAGTTTTAAAGGGGTTGTCCGAGTTATTTATATAGATGGATCCAATATAGGACCAATATCAGATCGCCAGGGGTCCGACAACTGACATCCCTGCCAATCAGCTGTTTGAAGAGCCTTGTTTACCTGCTCTCGATTGCATGCGAAGAGGTGAGCAGGTGTAATTACACCTAAGCCATCCCATTCATTTCAATGGGACAGCTTGTTCCTATACAAGTGTATAGGAGGGAGTCGTCCCACTGAAATGAATAGGACAGCTTAGGTGTAATTACATCTGCCTACCACTATGGATGTGATTGCGAGCAGGTAAACAATAACGAGAAGGTAGCTATGGCATGCTCCTTCAAACATCTGTTAGGCGGGTGTGTTGGACCCTCACCAATCTGACATAGATGACCTATCCTCAGGATAGGTCAGCAATATCAATAACTCTGACAACTTTTTTACGGCAGTTATCTTAGACTAGTAAAAAAAAAACAAGCATGGGATGTAAAATTAAAAAAAAATAGCTTCACTCTCTATTGAACTCTAAGAGAAGTACTGCCTTTCTGGTCATTCTCTCTGGTCTTTCTGGTCTTTGTTTTCATGGTTGCATAATTTGATAACATTTAACATCTGCAGCCAATCGCTAACCTCTAAGGACAGTAATTGACTGTCCTTTCTTGGAACAAAAGTAGTCCAAGAAAACTTGTGAACTGGTGACATGGAAGTCCCAGACTCACTGATGCAAGTGGTTCGCAAAGACTAACCCATCCCGCCTGATTAAACAGAAAAGCTACTGCTACTGCTATTCCTATGATGCACACAAATGCGCTATAAGCAGCATTTTTGAGTGTGTCATGGGATGCAGAGCAAAACAGATCTGGCATAATGTAAGTCAATGGTGCCAGATGAAACATGGGTACCATTTTGTGGAGGCCCAAGAGGTGAGACCTCTTAAAAATTATGTGGAGGCCCAAGAGGTGAGACCTCTTAAACATTTTGTGGAGGCCCAAGAGGTGAGCCATAAACATATACATTTTTCTTATTTACGGAGCAATTCTACGGCGGTTAAGGAGGAGGAGGAGGAGGTGGAGGAGGAAATGGCACTTCATACAGATGGCACTTCACTTTTGGCTGCTTTCCACGGTTGGAGAAGCAAAGTCCGGGTCAATCCACTTGCTGTTCATTTTGATTAGCGTCAGCCTGTCGGCACTGTCGGTTGACAGGCGGCTGCGCTTATCGGTTATAATGCCCCCGGCTGCGCTGAACACCCTTTCTGATAGCACGCTGGCGGCAGGGCAGGCAAGCACCTCCAAGGCGTACAGGGACAGTTCCAGCCACGTGTCCAACTTGGAGACCCAGTAAGTGTAGGACGCCGAGGGATCGGGGAGGACAGGGTTACGGTCTGCCAGGTACTCCCGCAACATCCGCCGATACTTGTCCCTCCTGCTGATAGCAGGCCCCGCAGTGATGGAAGTTGCACGAGGGGGTGCCATGAACGTGTCCCACACCTTGGAGAGTGTTCCCCTGTTGGCTGTGGGCCTGATGGATGTTGTGGGACTCTGGGAGACCCTCTCCTCTCTGCCGCCAGCGATGGTGGGTGGGAAAATCTCCATCATGTTCTGCACGAGTTCCCTCTGGTATTCCAGCAATCGATTCGTCCTCTCCTCTACCGGAATAAAAGAGGAGACGTTATCTTTATACCGGGGGTCCAGGAGTGCGAAGACCCAGTACAGTTTGTTCTCCACTATCCGGACAACACGTGTGTCCCGGGAAAAGCAGCCCAGCATGAAGTCAGCCATGTGTGCCAGACTCTGAATAGGCATGACCTCACTGCCCCCACCAGAAGGATCACTTGCCATTTCCTCCTCTTCCTCTTCCGCCTCCTCTCCGCCCCATCCGCGCTGAACCAATGGGACGCACACAGCCTGACTGCTACCCTCGCCGCCAGCATCCTCCTCCTCTTCCACAGCCACCTCCACGTCGTCCTCCTCCTCCTCATCCTCCTCCTCCTGCAACTGCCACCGTGAAGCAGACAAAAGTGTGGTCTGACTGTGTAGCTCCGTTGCGTCTCCTCCTACCCCCGTCTCCTCTGCGTGCAATGCGTTCTCCCTTATTGCGATGAGCGATTCTTTAAGGACGCCTAGGAGCGGGATGGTTACGCTCACTATAGCGTCCTCGCTGCTGACCTTCTTGGTGGACTCCTCAAAGATACGCAGTACATCGCATATGTCTGCCATCCATGGCCACTCGTGGTTGGCAAACTGAGGGAGCTGAGTTGGAGGCACGCGTGGATTCATAATCTGGTACTCCATCAATGCTCTCTGCTGCTCACACACCCTGGCCAACATGGAATAGGTGGAATTCCAGCGAGTGGGCAGGTCGCACAACAGCCGATGTTCAGGCAAATGGAGGCGTTGCTGGAGTTTTTTTAAGCTAGCAGCAGCTACAGTTGACTTCCGAAAGTGAGCGCACAAGCGCCGCACTTTCACCAGTAGCTCTGCCAGGTTGGGGTAAGTCTTCAGAAATTTTTGGACTACCAGATTAAAAACGTGGGCCAGGCATGGTACGTGATTGAGTTCGGCAAGCTCCAGAGCCGCCACCAGGTTACGGCCGTTATCGCACACGACCATGCCTGGTCCTAGCTGCAGCGGCGACAGCCACATCTCCGTCTGCTGCAATATGGCGTCCCTCACCTCTGGGGCGCTGTGCTTCCTGTCGCCCAAGCTGATGAGCTTTAGCACCGCCTGCTGACGTCTCCCCGCACCAGTGCTGCAACGCTTCCAGCTAGCGGCTGAGGGAGATGTTAAGGCACAGGAGGAGGAGGAGGAGGAGGAGGAGGGGGGTTTATCAGAACCCATGCTGGCAATCTTGGGTGGGGGTGGTAGGTAGGCCGTCTCTGTTTGCGACCCCGTCCCCGCTTCCACTACATTCACCCAGTGTGCCGTCAAAGAGATGTAGCGTCCCTGGCCGCAAGCGCTTGTCCACGAGTCGGTGGTCAAGTGGACCTTTGCGCTGACTGCGTACCTCAGGGCCCGCCTGATGTTACGCGACACGTGCTGGTGCAGGGCGGGGACGGCACTCCGGGAAAAGTAGTGGCGGCTGGGGACAGAATAGCGAGGTGCGGCAGCCGCCATCAGGTCGCTGAAGGCCTGCGTCTCCACAAGCCTAAACGGCAACATCTCCAGGGCCAGCAGTTTGGAGATGTGGCAGTTTAAGGCTTGGGCTTGGGGGTGACTTGAGGCGTACTTCCGCCTGCGGTCGAACGCCTGCGAGATGGACAGTTGATGGGACGAGGAGTGTGAAGGTGCAGGCGAAGAGGCGGGGGAAGGGGAGGCTGAAGGAGAAGGCCCCAAAGTAGCCGAGGCAGAGGCAGATGTGGAGGTGTCCTGGCTGGAGGTCTGGACCGCAGTGGCAGCACACAACAAAGGGGAAGAGGCAGTGGCAGCAGGACCGGGCGCAGGTTGTATTGCGTTTGCTCTC
This sequence comes from Rhinella marina, assembly GCA_900303285.1. NCBI lineage: Eukaryota > Metazoa > Chordata > Amphibia > Anura > Bufonidae > Rhinella > Rhinella marina. The sequence goes on from ONZH01030068.1 coordinate 12,519, forward strand.
TCCCACTCAGCCCAGTGCTTGACTTCCAAGTGACGCCGCATGCCTGAGGTGGTCAGATTGCTCTTCTCAGAGCCCCTACTCAGTTTTGAGTGGCAGAGTGTGCAAACCGCGCTCAGTTTGTCATCCGCACAAACATTAAAAAATCTCCACACCACAGAAGTACGAGGCCTCGATGGGGGAGCTTCACGCGACTGCCCGCTGCCGGGAACAGCTTCGGCCGTGCTGGCTGTGGCCTCACTACTCTGTCTGGACTGTCCTCTGCCTCTGGACATCCCTCTGCCTGTGGACATCCCTCTGCCTGTGGACATCCCTCTGCCTCTGGACATCCCTCTGCCTGTGGACATCCCTCTGCCTGTGGACATCCCTCTGCCTCTTGCTGCCTTTTTCGGTGCTGCGCAGACCACCACCTCTCCACTGCTTTCCCCGCTGGACATCACCCCTGGCCAAGTGGGGTCGGTCATTTCGTCATCCACCACCTCCTCTTCCTCACTCTGCTCCTCCTCCTGCCCACTGGACATTCCAACAGCCTCCCTTGATGGCAACTGCGTCTCATCATCATCATCGCTCATGATAACAGATGCTGGTTCAGGGTCCACATCAGCAGGAGATGGCGAAAACTCAAGTGTTTGGGCATCACTACAAACAAATTCCTCTGCTAGCTCCTGGGATTCTTCCGGCACATCTGAAAAAGGACCCGAAAAGAGCTCCTGGGAGGGGTCAATGGTGGGATGACTCTGTTGGCCAGGTGTGGAGGAAGGAGGGTCAGAGTGAGACTGTGTGGATGACTGGCTGGTGGACAACTGTGTGGAAGCGCTATCGGCTATCCATTGCACCACCTGTTCAACCTGCTCAGGCCTCAAGAGCGGTGTAACTCGCCCCCTGCTTAACTGTCCCATAAAGGCAGGGATTCTGGATGAGTGTGATCCTGGCTGACCCTCACCAGCACGCATTGTATCCCCACTGGCTTCAACAAGGCCACCAACAGCATTTCCGCGCCCCCGTCCTCGTCCACGTCCGATTCCGCTAGCCCCCCTCCGCATTTTTTTTTTTTTTGTTGCAAATACAATATTTGGGTATATAATTAGGTATGTGAGATAATTTAGCAAGAGAACGCACAGTACAGTGGCCTATTAAATGGCCTAGATATTGTATATTTCAAGGTACACAGCCGTGTAGTAACAGAACAGACGGTGGGTATTTACACCAGGTATGTGAGATAATTTAGCAAGAGAACGCACAGTACAGTGGCCTATTAAAATGCCTAGATATTGTATATTTCAAGGTACACAGCCGTGTAGTAACTGAACAGACGGTGGGTATTTACACCAGGTATGTGAGATAATTTAGCAAGAGAACGCACAGTACAGTGGCGTATTAAATGGCCTAGATATTGTATATTTCAAGGTACACAGCCGTGTAGTAACTGAACAGACGGTGGGTATTTACACCAGGTATGTGAAATAATTTAACAAGAGAACGCACAGTACAGTGGCGTATTAAATGGCCTAGATATTGTATATTTCAAGGTACACAGCCGTGTAGTAACAGAACAGACAGTGGGTATTTACACCAGGTATGTGAAATAATTTAGCAAGAAAACGCACAGTACAGTGGCCTATTAAATGGCCTAGATATTGTATATTTCAAGGTACACAGCCGTGTACTAACTGAACAGACGGTGGGTATTTACACCAGGTATGTGAAATAATTTAGCAAGAGAACGCACAGTACAGTGGCCTATTAAATGGCCTAGATATTGTATATTTCAAGGTACACAGCCGTGTAGTAACAGAACAGACGGTGGGTATTTACACCAGGTATGTGAGATAATTTAGCAAGAGAACGCACAGTACAGTGGCCTATTAAAATGCCTAGATATTGTATATTTCAAGGTACACAGCCGTGTAGTAACTGAACAGACGGTGGGTATTTACACCAGGTATGTGAAATAATTTAACAAGAGAACGCACAGTACAGTGGCGTATTAAATGGCCTAGATATTGTATATTTCAAGGTACACAGCCGTGTAGTAACAGAACAGACGGTGGGTATTTACACCAGGTATGTGAGATAATTTAGCAAGAGAACGCACAGTACAGTGGCCTATTAAATGGCCTAGATATTGTATATTTCAAGGTACACAGCCGTGTAGTAACAGAACAGACGGTGGGTATTTACACCAGGTATGTGAGATAATTTAGCAAGAAAACGCACAGTACAGTGGCCTATTAAATGGCCTAGATATTGTATATTTCAAGGTACACAGCCGTGTAGTAACAGAACAGACGGTGGGTATTTACACCAGGTATGTGAGATAATTTAGCAAGAGAACGCACAGTACAGTGGCCTATTAAAATGCCTAGATATTGTATATTTCAAGGTACACAGCCGTGTACTAACTGAACAGACGGTGGGTATTTACACCAGGTATGTGAGATAATTTAGCAAGAGAACGCACAGTACAGTGGCCTATTAAATGGCCTAGATATTGTATATTTCAAGGTACACAGCCGTGTAGTAACAGAACAGACGGTGGGTATTTACACCAGGTATGTGAGATAATTTAGCAAGAGAACGCACAGTACAGTGGCCTATTAAAATGCCTAGATATTGTATATTTCAAGGTACACAGCCGTGTAGTAACTGAACAGACGGTGGGTATTTACACCAGGTATGTGAGATAATTTAGCAAGAGAACGCACAGTACAGTGGCCTATTAAATGGCCTAGATATTGTATATTTCAAGGTACACAGCCGTGTAGTAACAGAACAGACGGTGGGTATTTACACCAGGTATGTGAAATAATTTAACAAGAGAACGCACAGTACAGTGGCGTATTAAATGGCCTAGATATTGTATATTTCAAGGTACACAGCCGTGTAGTAACAGAACAGACGGTGGGTATTTACACCAGGTATGTGAGATAATTTAGCAAGAAAACGCACAGTACAGTGGCCTATTAAATGGCCTAGATATTGTATATTTCAAGGTACACAGCCGTGTAGTAACAGAACAGACGGTGGGTATTTACACCAGGTATGTGAGATAATTTAGCAAGAGAACGCACAGTACAGTGGCCTATTAAAATGCCTAGATATTGTATATTTCAAGGTACACAGCCGTGTAGTAACTGAACAGACGGTGGGTATTTACACCAGGTATGTGAAATAATTTAACAAGAGAACGCACAGTACAGTGGCGTATTAAATGGCCTAGATATTGTATATTTCAAGGTACACAGCCGTGTAGTAACAGAACAGACGGTGGGTATTTACACCAGGTATGTGAGATAATTTAGCAAGAAAACGCACAGTACAGTGGCCTATTAAATGGCCTAGATATTGTATATTTCAAGGTACACAGCCGTGTACTAACTGAACAGACGGTGGGTATTTACACCTGGTATACAAAAAGGGTATTGCAGGCACACAGAACCCAGAACACTAGTGCCAAATAAACTGTATTTAAAAAAATAAAATAAAATTCACAGCCGTATACTGCCAGATCAGATGGTGCATATACACACTAGTTATATAACAGGGTTTTTCAGCCAAAAAGAACGCTGAACAGTAGTGCCAAATATAGTTTGGTATGTAGCAGAGCACCTAATACACCACTAATGCCTCTCTCTGTCCCTACTCCAGCAGCTATCCCTGAATACGGCAGCCGTTCTCTGTAAAGTGTATCTTGTAGTAAAGCTATCACTGTAGTGCACTATAGTAGCCCTGATAAGGGCTTTTAATCACGCTCCTGCCTGTCCAACAGCTAAAACCTGTCTGTCCCTTCTCCAGCCTCTGTCCCTGACTAAGTTCACGCAGCATATGCGTACGAGCAGGAAGAGCTGAGTTTTTAATATTCGAGGTCACATGGTTTTTCCAGCCAATCCATGTAGACGCTGTTTTCGCGCTGCCAGCGTGCTCAGCGTGCCTGTCATACCCCCCCTGCATGTTGATTGGTGGAAAAAGAGCGCCAGGGAAGGTGGGAGGGGAAACGAATTCTAAGTGCGCCATCGCCGTTATACTCGATTGAAATCGAGTATGCCGAATAGCGTAGTATTCGATCGAATACCGGCTCGATCGAACACTACTCGCTCATCTCTACTAATTATCATAACGGAGGAGTTTTTGCTGATCCATGATGGATCCAGCAAAAACACAGATGTGAAAGTAGGCTAACATGGTGCGTCATTGTAATAGTAAATGCATTTGAATGGTGCACTATGTTAACAACATTGAGAGTTGTTGGATGCTGCTGTGATAGCATAGTGAATGTGAATATTGTTTTGAAATGAACCATTTAATTACAAATTGTTGCAGACCAAGAACAAACCAATAGTGCCCTCTTTCAGCGGGATAATACCCTTGCAGAACTTGTTCAGGATTGATTTGAAGTACATGACAAAACATCCAAGGTATTGGAAGCAGTTTGATCTACTGGAAAAACAAGTTGCTATCATGGAGACTAAAGATGAGCGTATCTATTCGCCGCTTTGTAGATTCATATCGAATCCTCTCTTTTTCCTACTCCGAAGTGAATCTAGATTTTTTTTCAGATTCGCTTCGTATTATTCGTAAATGTTCTTAAAATTTGGAACGGTAACGCTACGTATGCTACGTACGCAACGTACACATTCTTCTTGCCCCCAGAAGTGGGAAAATGACGATACGCCCCCTCAAGAGCGGGAAAGTGAAGATACGCCCCCTCAGAAGCGGGAAAAAACAGCCCGGCCCACCGGGAACTAACTATTTGCACATATAGGGAGTGAAGACTCATCCCTCATTACTCCACCCTCCTCTCCAGTTCAAGCCAGCGGTGAACAAGATACCACAGCATGGTGAAGCAACTGCGACCAAAGTGGGGGGAGATGGTATTTGGTAACGAGTACCCCAAACCACCGCCCGCTCCAGAGATCAGAGCATCACAATTGAGCAAGACAGTCTCACCGGCTCATGACTCGATATTCGTCTTGCTGGCTGGTGCGGCTGGTGCGGCGGAGGTGGCTGGAGCTTCTACTTCACTGTCCAGGAGGAGAGCAACAACAACACCTTCCATGTGGCAGAATCCCATTGTGCCTGTATCAGTGACGGCCCACGCCCAGGCCCTATGGGACTACAAGAATGCGGTGGAGGACTGGGTCATCCAAGTACTGGACCATCCGAGGCCGGGAGACCCTACACTTGAGCGGCGTGAGGGAACCATCCTATGGTTTTCAGTGGAGCGAGGCTGTGGCAGGTCAGTGAAACGGCCGTACCTGCCCCAACCCCGTGGCAGCCTGTATGTGGGGAATCAGATGGAATATACTCCCATGGCATCCCTAAAAGGCCCCTTTGCTACTGTGGTTACCTTAATATCTAAGCCCCTGTTCCCTACATCACCACCAGAAGTTTGGCCGGAGGAACCACCAGGCGAAGGATGCGTGCGCTGCCTACAGGAGTCATGACGCAATTGCGAGTCAATAGTACACTAAGGATTCGTACGCACTTTGTACGCTAATGCTTACGTATTGCGTACTTTTAGCAACGCTGACTGTGTGTTCGTAATGTGTGCAGAAATGTTCACAAAACAACGATTATCTTTTAACGCAAATTCGACAGAATAAATTTGTATTAAGAACGAATCTTGTTATAAATTTCGTCGATTATTCGCCAAAGCAAATTTTGGATGATTAGCTCTTTTCTAATGGAGACCCATACTTACAGAACTTAAAGAATCTGCTGCTAACATATTGGTACATAGAAACCACAGGACAACTACAAAAATCTGGGGGAGTACAGTACATGTCTCAAATGAGAAGAGCTCTTCTGATGGCACAAACTCAATTTTAGGCTGGTGATTTTAATGCTATGAATGATCACTGTATATCCTGTGTGTGAATTGTTTTGTATCTAATGGATATTGTTATCAAGCCTACTGCTGTATGAATTGTGATACTGTTGATCTTTAAAAATTATTATGTTCAGGGAGAGAAATGTAATAATTATATCATAAATCAGTCCTGATGGAAAATACATACAAAGCAAACAAAATAAATGAAACAAGCTTAATTCTGCACTTTGAATGCATTCTTTAAAGGTTCATTTAATTTTATAAAAATAAAAAAAAATTAAATTCAAATCATTCTCAGAATACATATATACATACACAATACACAGGTACATTCAGGTATATACAGTGGAGGAAATAAGTATTTGATCCCCCACTGACTTTTAAAGTTTTAATACTAAAAAATAAATGAAACGTCTCATAATTTTATGCCAGCTTTATTTTAACAGTGCCACATAGAATATCAAAAGAAAAACTGAGAAAATTACATGAAATGAGAAATAAAAAATAATTGTCATTTCTTTGAGCGAAATAAGTATTTGATCCCCTAGGAAAACATAATTTAATACTTGGTGGCAAAACCCTTGTTGGCAAGCACAGCAGTCAGACGTTTTATAGGGTCATTTTTTTATAAGGTTTGCACACACTTCAGGAGTAATTTTGGCCCACTCCTCTCTGCAAATCATCTCCATATCCTTAAGGTTTTTAGGCATGCATTTGGAAACGCGAAGCTTGAGCTCTATCCATAGATTTTTAATGGGATTGAGGTCAGGAGACCGGCTAGGCCATTCCATGACCTTGATATGCTTCTTATGGAGCCACTCCTTTGTTTCCTTGGCTGTATGTTTTGGATCATTGTCGTGCTGAAAGACCCATCCACGACCCATTTTCAGTGCCCTGGCGGAGGCAAGGAGGTTGTCACCCAGGATTTTGCGATACATGGCCCCGTTCATCTTCCCGTCAATGCAGTGAAGTTGGCCTGTGCCTTTAGAAGAAAAACACCCCCAAAACATAATATTTTCACCACCATGCTTGACAATGGGGATGGTAATCTTAGGGTCATATTCTGTATTTTTCTTCCTCCAAACACGTCGAGTTGAGTTGAGGCCAAAGAGCTCAATTTTGGTCTCACCTGACCACAGCACCTTCTCCCAGTCTCTCTCAGAGTCATTAATATGTTCATTGGCAAACTTGAGGCGGCCTGGACGTGAGCCTTCTTGAGCAGAGGAACCTTGTGTGCACTGCACGATTTTAAACCATTACGTCTCAGTGTATTACCAATGTTTTTTTTGGAGACTGTGGTCCCAGCTGCCTTGAGATCATTACTCAGCTCCTCCTGTGTAGTTCTTGGCTGATTTTTAGCCTTTCTCATGATCAATGAGACTCCACGAGGTGATATCTTGCATGGAGCTCCAGGCCTGGGTCGATTGACAGTAATGTTGTACTTCTTCCACTTCCGAATAATTGCACCAACAGTTGTCACCTTCTCATCCAGCTTCTTACTTATGACTTTGTAGCCCATTCCAGCCTTGTGTAGGTCAACAATTTTGTCCCTGATATCTTTAGACAGCTCTTTAGTCTTACCCATGGAGGAGATGTTGGAGTGTCTCTGAGACTGTTGGCAGGTGGCCTTTTATACAGGTGACAATTTGGGACAGGTGTCTCTCATCCAGGTAACGACTTCACTGTGATTAGGGTGTGTCAGTGGTCTGTGGGAGCCAACATTAGTCATGGTTTTACTATCAAATACTTACTTCCCTCAAAGAAATGCAAATTATTTTTTATTTCTCATTTCATGTAATTTTCTCCGTTTTCCTTTTGATATTCTATGTGGCACATTCTATGTGGCACTGTTAAAATAAAGCTGGCATAAAATTATGAGACGTTTCATTTATTTTTTAGTATTAAAACTTTTAAAGTCAGTGGGGGATCAAATACTTATTTCCTCCACTGTATATATATATATAACAAATCCAAATGTTTTTGTGCTCACCTGGAAAGGCAACACTCTGGAAAATACGGACTGGAGTTTGAAACCAAAACTCAGTAATATTAAGCTGAATAAATATATAGCAAAGTCCAGCTTCTCTAAGGGGTTGTTCACATATCAGTTATTTGATCAGTTATTTCCATCAGTTATTGTCAGCCAAAACCAGAAGTGGACACTAAACAGAGATCAGGTGTAATGAAAAGACCTGCACCTGTTTGGTGTTTTTGACCCGCACCTGGCTTTGGCTCACAATAACTGATGGAAATAACTGATCAAATAACTGATATGTGAACAACCCCTAAAAGTGATATTCTTTATGCAAATGAAGGATGTGCAGATAAAATCCATAATCTGTATACAGAGTATATACATTTCATAACCTCTATAAAATGCATAAATATCAATAACATAAAATCAAATCTTGTCTGTGGTTTAGGCCTGCTGGGGTACAAATTCCCAATTGAAACATCCAAAAGGATTCTCTATTTAATAGCTTCCTCTTGTGATCCCATCCTCGATAAGGTCTGTTAACCTGCTCCACTCGTTGTACAGAGAAACCATAAACGCCCCCTTGATCTTGATGACATAAAGCATTTTCTGTCTTGGATTCATTGGTTATTTGTTGCTTATAGTGACGTACCTATTGCATGTGTGTTTCATCACACTTGATTACAACCTTCTCACCTGCAAGTGAGGCACTGTTAGAGTGGTATTTAAAGGTTGGAAGTGGGGATATAGCTTAGTCATGAATAAGGACCCGACTATAGAGGTCCAAAACGCGTAGACGCTGTATTTGGATTATGGATTTTATCTGCACATCCTTCATTTGCATACAGAATATAACTTTTGGAGAAGCTGGACTTTGTCATATATATATATATATATATATATAATTCTGTACTCTTAAACATTCATTTACATGACTCCTATTTTCAAGATTCTACCTGTGTTTGATTGTTATCTTACCACATCGATTTAGCAGGAACAAGAACAAATCTACAGTTTGTTATAAAAGAGCATAAGGTTGCAAGGATTTAATTATCTTCCTATACAGAGGTTAAAAATAGATTAATTAAAAGTTAACTTTAACAGAGAAATTCATTTCCCCATCACTCCTTTAATCTCTATAGTCTAAAAATGGACAGGTACCTGTTAGATGTTATTTATCAAAGTCACTCATGACTTTTTCCTGGATTTCAAATTAGCTCAAAATAACTCCTAAACATATCCAGAATAACGGGATAAAGGCAGGTTTGTTTGGGATTGTGTAGCCAGGCCTCAAATTTGTATCCACTCAAGACATTGTGCATGGTACGTGAAGGCAAACTACTCCTAATCTAAATTAAGGCCTTGCAGGGTGATGCCTGTCACAGCCTTTGTTTGGCCTTGTGGGGCCTTTCCCCTAACACAGTAATGGGGTTGTCCGAGATAAATCATGACACAGGCAATAGCAGTAAATGTCATAAAAGCCCAAAAATCATACCCACTCCATTTCTTCCCTCTCTCTTTGGTGTAGCGCTCTATGCCTGTGTTTGTCTTCCTGGCAGCAGCAATAACGTGTCTTATACAGATGCCAGTGATTGCGTGGACAGTGATCTTATGTTTATGGGGCGTAAAAATTCAAGGCAGGAAGATGACATCAGTACTGCAGGACTGGAGCAAGACAATATGGATCTTTTGTTATTTTAGGATAATTGCTGCTTCTGCCAGAGTTTTTAATCTCAGAGAATCTCTTTAAATGAAACAATTAAAATATTATGAATGAAGATAATGTATTTATAATTATGTTGATCACTTTTGGTCATCAGAACTCTTTGGTATTTCAGTTCATCATTTGTTGTTTCAAGTTAAATACAACACAATTTATGATGAGGTTTAAATGCATGTTAAAAACTTAGATGATTTGTCTGTTTTAAATTCTGAGCTGTTAGGTAGGATTTTTTATTTAGGAACTGTGCCCATTCTCCAGAACATGGTACATATACAGATTGTGTTTTTCTCCAAAAATGGTTCATATAAAAGTTATTAATGTACACCTTTTCAATTAATTTTACTTCACAATTATGTGCATTTAGTATATTTCTAAAAAGCCTTTGTCATAAATTTCCATATTTAGGATTTTGCTGTAGAGTTTGTACAACTCCTTTAAGTAGCTAGTTGTGTTGAATCAAACTCAAAACTAAATTTGATTCACGTGAAGCCGAATTTACTCGTGCTTTGTGTTAGCAAACTGATTTAACCTAAAATAGTGTAAAAAACAAAATAAAAATCTTAATTACCTGATCCGTTTGATGAGATGGACTGTCTACCACCATCTTGATTGAAGATCTTGTGCGAAATTCCATGCGTGGTGACATTATCTCGGGCTGCGCTTCAAGAAAAGGGTGGTGGCCAGCCCATCGCAAGCAAATGGATCAGGTAAGTATGATTTCTTTTATTTTTTTTAATTTTACACTCTGTTATCTATGTCATATGGCGCTATCATGTATGAATGCGGCATCCGAGGGGTACAATGAAGGGGAGTGGTACAATAACTGCTCCCTGTCATTGCAACCACTACTTACAAAGAAATGTGGTTTGTGACAAAGTAAGCATTTTTTTTTTAATTTGACAAAACAGCCGAATAAAATTTTCCAATGATTTGCTCATCTCTAATAGCTAACCTTAGTACTGCTGTAACTGCTGCCAGCACTGGGCTCTCTTTTCTTTGCTGAAAGCATGCTCTCTGCTCCTTCCTCTTAGAGTTGTAAGTAGAGATGAGCGAATTTCCTCATGCTTTGTGGTAGCAAATAAATTTAACCTGAAATAGTGTAAAAAAAACAAAAAAAACCATACTTACCTCGTCCATTTGCTCACGACGGGCCGGCCACCACCATCTTGATTAAAGATCTCGGCCCAAATCCCGTGTGTAGTGACATATGAGGCCACTAGAGTTGAGCGAATCCTAAAAGATTTGGGGATTTGGAATTCGGCCCAAATTTTTCGCGGGATTCGTGGGTTCGGGCCGAATCACGAATCCTATTAAAGTCTATGGGAGACCCGAATATTTTTGCCGGGGCCAAAGGTTCTGCACAGTCAAGTTTGCCCCAACATCTGAAAACCTCAGAAAAAGATGGGAACACCTTGGAAATGGATAGGAAACACCAGGGGCAGCATGTAGGGATGCCTCTGAGGCTCCCTAATTGCACCATTTTTTCTAAATCTGGCCAATAGTCTGGTGATGACCCCAAGGCAATTTTCAGGGACACGGTAATGGTGACCCTCTTAAAAATGCTGCCTGACAACCTGGCGGTGAACCCCTGATTGTCTGTCTTTCAATAAGATTGCAGTGTAAAGCATGGTGGTGAGCCTCAGTAATAAGATTGCAGTGTAAAGCATGGTGGTGAGCCTCAGTATGACTTTTTAGATGGAGATTGCATGTGGTCACGTACTCCCTGGAACCCCATAGTCACCCCTTCTCTGATGTGCTACACCAGAACATTCTCTGCCCCAATTCGCAAGACCTTTTGCAATCTCCGTGTGCTGACAGTGGGGATTTACCAGTGTTGTCTGAGGAGGTGGTGGACAATGGCGAGACACAGGTGTCGGGGGGTGAGGTAGTTGTATGGGAAGCAAGTTACAGTGGGGACTCCTTGGGGGGACTTTCTCATGATGGGACAGATTCAATTGTGTTTAGAAAGGCTGATGGGCTTCCGTCAGCACTGTGTGTATAGAACCCCATGGCCTTTCATAAAAATAGTCTGGCGATGACCCCAAGGCAATTTTCAGGGACATGGTAATGGTGACCCACTTAAAAATGCTGCCTGACAACCTGGCGGTGAAACCCTGATTGTCTGTCTTTCAATAAGATTGCAGTGTAAAGCATGGTGGTGAGCCTCAGTAATAAGATTGCAGTGTAAAGCATGGTGGTGAGCCTCAGTATGACTTTTTAGATGGAGATTGCATGTGGTCACGTACTCCCTGGAACCCCATAGTCACCCCTTCTCTGATGTGCTACACCAGAACATTCTCTGCCCCAATTCGCAAGACCTTTTGCAGTCTCAGTGTGCTGACAGTGGGGATTTACCAGTGTTGTCTGAGGAGGTGGTGGACAATGGCGGGACACAGTTGTCGGGGGGTGAGGTAGTTGTATGGGAAGCAAGTTACAGTGGGGACTCCTTGGGGGGACTTTCTCATGATGGGACAGATTCAATTGTGTTTAGAAAGGCTGATGGGCTTCCGTCAGCACTGTGTGTATAGAACCCCATGGCCTTTCATAAAAAATTTGGTTACAAAGCCGCATGACTCCTGAAAAATTGTTTTTAGAAAGCCGGATGACTTTATTGAAAAATTGTTAGTAGGAAGCCAGATGACTTTCCTGAAAAATTGTTGCATATGCAACTCAGATGAAGAGGAGGAGGAGGAGGAGGAGGAAAGCAAGCAATTTAGGAGGTAGCCTGTGGTGGGGATGAGAACTGGGGGGATATCCATGACCTGTTCATCTTGATGAGCGTGAGGATGTTGGCGTTGTCGGTGGACAGGCGCGTCCGTTTGTCCGTAATGATACCCCCGGCGGCATTAAAAACCCTTTCAGACAGTACACTTGCAGCAGGGCAGGCAAGCACCTCAAGAGCGTACTGCGCAAGTTCTGGCCACCTGTCCAGCTTGGCCAGCCAGTAATTATATGGCGTGGAGTTATCGGTCAGGACGTTGGTCTGGTCTGCGACATACTCCCTCACCATCTTGCAGTACTGTTCTGCCCTGCTCTGCCTGCCCTGTGGCTGTGTCGCACTGTCTTGCTGGGGTTTAAGAAACTTGGCAAAAGCATGGAATAGTGTACCCCTGCCCTTGGCGCCTACACTGACTTTCCCCCTCCTCTCCTCTCCAACTTCAGCCACTGCAGTCCGCCCCCTGTTGCTCGACTGGTCTGGAAAGGCCTGTAGCAGTTTCTGAACCAGGGCCTTGTGGTAGAAAGTGACTCGGGTGCTCCTTTCCTCCACGGGTATAAGTTGGGCAAAGTTGTCCTTGTAGCGTGGGTCAAGGAGAGTGTACACCCAATAGTCATTGGTGGACAGTATCCTCTTGACCCGGGGATCACGACAAAGACAGCCAAGCATAAAGTCTGCCATGCACCCTACTGTGCCAACACGCAAGCCTTCAGCCTCCTCACTTAGCGGACTCTCCATCTCCTCCTCCCCCCCTTCCTCCGACCCCAATTCATCCTCCTCAGCCCATACCCACTCAACAGGTAGCATGGAATCACCCCCTGATGCATGGTGCCCAAGAGTTTCTTCCACCTCCTCAGCCTCCTCCTCCTCCTCCTCCTCAGTTTCGCGCTGCGAAACTGACAACAGGGTGCTCTCAATGTCACTGTCTTCCCCCACCTCATGTGACACTGCTGAATACTCAGATCTTAGGTTCCTCAAGGAGTTTTGGATGAGGCACAACAGATGGATGGTGACACTGATGATGTGTGCATCACTACTGACCATCTCTGTTGCCTCCTCAAAGGGACCTAAGACCTGGCAGATGCCAGCCATCCACGTCCACTCCTCAGCATAGACATGAGGAAGCTGACTGGCCTGACTACCACCTCGAGGGATCAGCTGGCAGTCTACAACTGCCCTGCGTTGTTGGTACACCCTGGCTAGCATGTGTAACGTCGAATTCCAAAGCGTGGGAACGTCACACAGCAGCCGGTGAACAGGGAGTTGTAGCCACCCTTGCACAGTCCTGAGGGTAGCGGCATCGGTGGTGGACTTGCGAAAATGGGCGCATATGCGCCGCACCTTGGTGAGCAACTCACTCAACTGGGGGTAGGTCTTGAGGAACCGCTGGACCACCAAGTTGAGCACGTGGGCCATGCATGGCACTTGAGTTAGCCCACCAAGATGCAGAGCCGCCACCAGGTTACGCCCATTATCGCAGACCACCATTCCTGGCTGAAGGTTCAGCGGCGCCAGCCACACATTGGTCTGCCCCCTGATGCCCTGTAAGAGCTCTTCAGCCGTATCCCCCAGGCTCAGCAGTTTCAGGACTGCCTGCTGCCGCTTCCCTACCACAGTGCTGAAACTGCTGGCCATCGAGGAAATGAGACTTGACGATTGGGGCATCACTGCCACTTTGGAGGAGGAGGTGGAGGAGGAGGTGGAGGCATAATGTGCCGGAGACACACAGACAGAACTATGTCCCGCAATTCGTGGTGTGGGTAGCACATGTGCAGCCCCACGATCGGTCTCTGACCCAGCCTCCACCAGATTGACCCAATGTGCCGTGAGGGAGATGTAATGTCCCTGGCCACCGGTACTCGTCCACGTATCTGTGGTCATGTGGACTTTACCACAAACCGCGTTTTTGAGAGTGTGGGTGATGTTCTCAGACACATGCCGGTGCAGGGCGGGGACGGCACATCGGGCAAAATAGTGTCGGCTGGGGACAGAGTAACGGGGGCTGCCGCCTCCATAAGGTTGCGGAAGGATTCTGTCTCCACAAGCCTGTACGGCAACATTTCCAAACTAATCAGCTTGGCGATGTGCACATTTAGAGCTTGTGCATGGGGGTGGGTGGCTGCGTACTTGCACTTGCATTCAAATGTCTGTGGTAGAGACAGTTGAATGCCGCACTGGGACACATGAGTGGAGGAGAGGGAGGGAGATGGAGGGGTCCCTTTCAGGGCTGGAGGCTGCAACGTCCTGGCTTGGACGAGACACAGTTGCTGGACTAACTGTGTCAACGTCACCAGCTGACAGAAGTGCAAACCATTTGGTGGGGTGTTTTCTCTCCAAATGTTTGCGCAGGCTACTAGTGGTCAGGTTGTTGCGTTTTGAACCCCTGCTCATTGACGTGTGGCACAGCTTGCACACCGCCAAACGAGGATCGGCCTCATCATCCTTAAAGTACTCCCAAACTAAGGAGTGGCGCATAGTACGGGCTGGAGCGTGACCTCTAGGAGCACTTGGGGAAGTAGTGACTCTAGTAGGATCTGTCCCCTCATCATCCCCCAGGTCTTCCTCAGACTCCACAGTGACGTCCCTGACAACTACCTCAGACAACAGTGTCTCATCATCATCTTCCACCAGCTCCTCAGACGCCACTGCTGACTCCCCACTCTCATAACCCGGAGACTGCAAAAGGTCCTGAGAATCAGGGCATAGCAGCTCGTCCACTGGCACATCAGGGAAGTGGTGGCTGAAGAGTTCCATGGATAAATTTTGTCCGTGGGACATACCCCTAGAGGGTTCTGGCTGGGGAGAAGGAGGGCAAGTTGGAGGACAGACACCCTGGCTCAGAGAAGTCGACTGGCTGGATGAGGGGGCAGACGAAACGTGGCTGGACGTGCTCTCTGCAATCCACTGAACCACCTCCTGTTGTTGTTTGGGGTCTGTCAGAGTTGTAGGACACTGCCCTACCAACTTCTGGAATTGACCAGACACCCTGACCTTACGTGTTTCCACTGTACCCACAGCAGCCGGCACTGTGTCACCACACACACCACGGTCATCACCGCTGACCACTGCACCACCATGATTCCCACCTCTCCCTCCACGACCACCTCTTCCACCTCTCCCAGCTCTTCCCCCTCTCCCCCTGACCCTGGGGTTCTCCATGTTTACGGATCAGTGAAATTAAACGGACAATGTAGATAGATATGCAGGTACGATTATTTTCAGACCTATCCAAAAATAGATGTACGCAGTTTGCACAAATAAAACGGGAATCCACAGATCAATACGGAATCTAAAGACTCTGAGGTATATAGCAGGCTGATGAAATGTATTCACTAGTCACTGCAACGTGTATTATGGATCAGTGAAATTAAATGGACAATGTAGATAGATATGCAGGTACGATTATTTTCAGACCTATCCAAAAAAAGATATACGCAGTTTGCGCAAATAA
>ONZH01030069.1:0-39150 GCA_900303285.1 Rhinella marina
TCCTCCTCCAGTTCAGCCCCCACAGGGCTCATGTGCCATGAGATGTAGTCGCCACATCTCCTGTCCCCCTGACCAAGCCAGATTTAACAGCATCTTTTCCAAGATATGAATGAGTGAATGACGTGGTTCATCCCGTAGTCCTGGCGACTGACAAATAAAGTGGCCTCCTCAAAGGGCACGAGCAATCGGCAGGTGTCACGCATGAGCTGCCACTGGCTGACATCAAAGTTACACAGGGGAGTACCTCTGTCGGCTTGGATCATTAAGGAAATCGTTTATGGCCTTTCTTTGTTTGTACAGTCCAACATATGGAGGGTGGAATTCCGAACGGGTGGAAACGTCACATATCAGCCTATGTTGGGGGACGCCGTTCTGCCGCTGCAGCTTAAGGAGGGTGTGCTTTGGTGGTGTAGGAGTGGCTGAAGTGTCGGTCAACCAATGTTCCCATTTTGAGTTGTCGCAGGGAAAGCCAGGATTGGATTTCTTGATGAATGACGCGGAGCAGTTCCTCCCCTGTGTGACTCCGTTCGCCCAGGCAAACGAGGTGTAGAACCGCCTGACACCGCCGTGCCCTGCACATGTGGTATGCTGGTAGGGCACTGTGAATTGTCCCTGCAGTGGAGGCTGAGGACACGGTGGAGGGTGAGGAGTCAGACATTGTCGCAGAAGCGATGCCATGAGAACGTGGAGGTAGAAGCAGCATGGCCTGGCCAAGTTGCTGGTGTGGCTGTGCAGGAACCACATTTACCCAGTGGGCTGTAAAGGACATATACTGTCCCTGACCGTAATTAGAGCTCCACACATCAGCGCTGCAGTGAACTTTGCCAGACACCGACAGGCTCAAGGACTGGCCCACCTTCTGTTCTACATATTTGTGCAGGGCTGGTACTACCTGTTTGGCAAAGAAATGACAGCTTGGAACTCTCCACCTTGGCTCGGCACAAGCCATCAGTTCTCTGAAAGGTTCAGAGTCCACCACTTGGAAAGGGAGGGACTGCAGCACCAGCAACTTGGCCAGGAGCACGTTCAGCTTCTGCGCCGTTGGATGTGTACACACATACTGCTGTCTCTTGGCAATGGCTTCGCTGATCGATTGCTGACGGAATGACTGACGAGGAGTAGGAGGAGGAGCAGGAGCATCAGATGATGGGAAGGACAGACAGCTCCCTTCGACTGAGGTGGTGGAGCCTTGACTGCCTGAAATCTTTTGGGCGCTACTGGTTGATGCTGCGGATGATGCTGCTGCTGATGCAGGCTGGACCACCACACTGGAGCCACGTTTCTCCCAGGCCACTTTATGGTGACGCTGCATATGTTGACGCAGGGCCGTGGTGCCAACATTGGCACCCTGGCCACGCTTCACCTTCTGCCCACAGATTCTACAAATAGCTAGGTTCACCTCACCCGGCGGCTTAACGAAAAACTGCCACACCGCCAAGTACGTGAATTTACCTCCAACACTCCTCACTGACTGCCTGCTACCGCCACTACCTCCTTGAACCGCTGCACCACTACTTTCCGGCCCCATAGGCTCCTGCGAAGCGGGTGGTCTACCTCGGGCACGTTTGGCTCCCAACCTCCCGCTGCTGCCACCCTGCTGACTCCCGGCAACGCTAGCGACCTGCTGTCTCCGTCGCTGCCTCACGGGCAAGTTGCCACCCTCTTCTCCTGATGATGATGAAGGCCCTAATTCACCCGGCTCCCAAGTGCGATTGGCTTCATCATCATCGAGTAGTGTCTGCACGTCGCTGATGTCCTCCTCGACTCTCTGTGGGTCAGGAGCCTGACCGCGTGCAACCCTAGCTCCCATGCCACTCTCCTCATCACTACTTGCCTGCCTAACTGAGGAAACTGCGGATGTCTCCTCCACATCTTGGCTGCCCAGTAGCTGCTGACTGTCCTCCAGTAGCTGCTGACCCTCCTCCAGTAGCTCGTCCTCGCTGTAAAGTGGAGCTGAGCCCACAGCATACATTACTTCTCTGGCTGAGGGAACAGAAAAGGACAGAGGCAGGTTGAGGACAGGTGAGCGCACAGGGCCTGCTCCCGGGCCATGCCAACTAAGGGTTGTGTCTGATGAACCCACCGATTCTTGACTGGAGGTTTCTGAAGTCATTTGGGACGAAGTCGAAGACTGAGTCAACCATTCAAGAACCGCTGGGTTGCTGGTCAAGACCCGACTGCTAGATGACACCGGGAGCTCTGGCCTCTCAATGTTACCCCTGCTGCCACGCCCCCTTACTCTGCTGTGACCTGTGTCTGTGCCAGAAACATTTAGGCCTCTGCTACTCCCCTGTGCAGGGCCTGTCACTTCTCTGCCTGACATGCTGTTTGATCAAATAAATTAATAAAAAGGAAATGAAAACACGCTACAACGGCCTGTAATTGTCTCACTTCAACACGGAGTGAATAATACGTTTTTTAAAAACACTAATAGCTGGTAGAACACTTTACTAGATAGAACTTTAGCGCTGTATGCCTAGTAAAACTCATTTTCTTGAGAATAATACACCCTACAACAGACTATAATTGTCTCAGTTCAACACCGAGCGAATAATACGTTTTTTTTAAACACTAATAGTTTGTAGAACACTTTACTAGATAGAACTTTGGCGCTGTACGCCTAGTAAAACTCTTTTTCTTGAGAATAATGCACGCTACAACGGACTGTAATTGTCTCAGTTCAACACCGAGCGAATAATATGTTTTTTTGACAACAGCAATAAATGCCAGTAGCTTTTAAAATATAGAACTTTGGCGCTATACGCCTAGTAATAATCTTTTTCTTGAGAATAATACACGCTACAACGGTCTGTAATTGTCTCACTTCAACACGGAGCGAATAATACGTTTTTTTGTCAACAGCAATAAATGCCAGTAGCTTTTAAAATACAGAACTTTGGCGCTGTACGCCTAGTAAAACTCTTTTTCTTGAGAATAATACACGCTACAATGGGCTGTAATTGTCTCAGTTCAACACCGAGCGAATAATACGTTTTTTTGTCAACAGTAATAAATGGCAGTAGCTTTTAAAATATAGAACTTTGGCGCTATACGCCTAGTAATAATCTTTTTCTTGAGAATAATACATGCTACAACGGTCTGTAATTGTCTCACTTCAACACGGAGCGAATAATATGTTTTTTTGTCAACAGCAATAAATGCCAGTAGCTTTTAAAATATAGAACTTTGGCACGGTATGCCTAGTAAAACTCTTTTTCTTGAGAATAATACACGCTACAACGGTCTGTAATTGTTTCACTTCAACACGGAGCGAATAATACGTTTTTTCCTATTAACCTGTGGTTGCACTTCTTTACAGATCTCACACTGTCTCAAAACAGCCCAATAGAAGCCTGTTCTGCTTCAATACTTCAATTCCTATGCTTTGCCTACACTTCTATTCAGCAATTTGTACTTTTCAGGAGGTTTTGGAACATTTGCCCTAGCGCCTGCAAACATCTCTCCCTGCACTAAGTTCACTGTAGAATGACAGAATCCAAAATGGCTGACGGTATTTATAGGGCTGTGACATCACAAGGCTGGCTGCTGATTGGCTGCATGCATGGCATTGTGGGTGATCCCTCCCTCCCTCATATTCCTTTCTCCATGTCCAAACACGTGCAGCCGCCATTTTAATGAAAAAAAAAAAAAAGATTCGTCACCACTAGTGATGATAGAGCACCTCCTTGCTCGTCTGCTCGAGTGCTCTGGCATGAGCGTACGCATACACTGTGTCTGCGAACATTCCCGCACAAATAACGAACATACAGTCTAGCGTTGTGAAAGGTACGCTACTTTACTGAATACATACGCATGAGCGTACGAAGTGCGTATGAATCTTTAGCGTACTATTGTCCCGCAAATGCGTCCTACGCACACACGCACGATGCTACGCCGCGGCGTACAGTCCTCAGAGGCACAGCGATTTTTCAAAAATGGCAGTCACAGTCAGGCGTTCAGGTGCATTTAGCTCTGGAGAGCTGAAATACCTCATCCGGATTATGGACAGAGAGGATTACGATGGCACACACCGCCATCCTAACCTGCATAAGAAGGAGGTGATAAAGCAGGTGATCCGAGGCTTGCGGTTCAACACCATGCAGACCCCGGGCCAGATACAGCGCAAATGGTCCGATCTGAAATTTAAATGCCCAGAGTGGCTTAATGAGATCGGCGCTGAAATAAGGCCGGGTGAGTAACAAAATAATTGATAAGTAAAAACGTGTTAAAATTTTTTTGTACTGTCTCTTAATATTATAAAAATGAGTTTCTGTCTGTCCGTCTGTCTGTCTGTTCTCTATGCGCGACCAAACTACTGAACCGATTTTCACCAAATTCGGCACACAGGTACATCAGGTGTCCGGGAAGGTTTTAGACCAGGTCTCATCTCTCTAGGACGTACCGTTCCCGAGATATTCCCAAAATATGATCTCCATTAGCCAATATTAGCCTGGGAGCTTTGGTTTTAAACCCCAACTGCCATTCTCTGCACAGACACACACAGGGAGGGCAGGTTTCCATAACAACACAGCCAGGTAATTAGCAGCCAGGTGACGAGCTCAGCTCAGCCCAGCCATTTCTATTCACTGACACTGTTAAAGGTATTCCGGTTACCATAAATATAACTTATGTTTTAGACTAATTTTAGACTAAGACAGTTCAGAAGTAATAAAAGACGTTTTCTACCACTGCTACCCATTGAGTGGCCTCATAAAGAAGCATGGTATCGACCTTTAATTCAGGCCACCCTAAAAGAAGTACCTAAAACCCCCGCCCCAGGTATCGCTAAGCCACGCCCCGACTCCATCAGGCCACACCCCCTCCCACTCCGCAGCCAACAGGGATTGAAAAAATAAAGGTAAAATCAACTTCTGTCAGCTGCAGGGATGGGTGGGAGGTTAAATTTCTGCAACGACACACAGAAACATTAAATGAAATAGATTAAATACACCCATGCGAAGCGTCTTGCTAAGCCACGCCCCCGACTCTGTCAGGTCACGCCCCCTTCCACTCCTCAACCAATGGAGATTGAAAAAATTAAGGTAAAAATCAACTTCTGTCAGCTGCATTGACTTTCTCTCTCCAACAACACAGAGAAACATTAAATGAAATAGATGAAATACACTAATTTTAGACTAAGACCGTACAGTAGTAATAAAAGATGTTTTCTTCCACTGCTACCCATTGCGTGTCCTCATAAATTACCATGGCATCGACCTGTAATTCTGGCCACCCTCAAAAGAAGGACTTAAAACCCCCACCCCAGGTCTCGCTACTTCACGCCCCCGACTCGGTCAGGCCACACCCCCTCCCATTCCAAAGCCAATGGAGATTGAAAAATTGAAGGTAAAAATCAACTTCTGTCAGCTGCATTGACTTTCTCTCTGCAACGACACACAGAAACATTAAATGAAATAGATGAAATATACCCAGGCGAAGCCGGGTCTTTCTGCTAGTATTGTATATATAACAGCAGTGAGTGCCAATAATGAAAAAAGTATAGAAGGACAACGTGGGCATGCGTAGTGCGCTGCAGTAATTTTCTTTCATGCTAGGCCACGCCTCTAACTCGAACCAAACAAGTGAAGGTATTCTCAGATACATACCCCTTCCCAGTAATTAGCCTTAGACTACTTTCGCATGTTTTGTAGTATTTGTCCTCCCAATTCCAGGCTTTCTTGCGGCCGGATCAGTGCCGTCTCCCATTATTGTTAATGGTGCTGGCCGTTCTCCCCTTTATGTCAGGCAACTGCACTAGTGTGAAAGAAAGTACCCTTAGATATATACCCCTTCAAAGTTAGCCCTTCTTCCTCCTACACACAGACTCAAAGACGTGCCCATGCTGCAACTACTGTCAGTGGGCGATATCCAAAGTATTCCTACCGCATCGTGTTAACTATATTAAGAAAGTTATTGCGACGATAACGTTATCTATTGCTATAAATACCTTTTTAGAAGAAAAAAATATGATATGGCCCCCCTCTCACACCCATAATATCTTCATAGTAGTATGTGTTAGTATTAAAAAGTGTCATTATCTAACAATTGTGTACGTTTTTATGTTGCAGACCAACGTCAACTACGGCGTCACCACCGTCGAAGCAGGATGGCCCCTGATTTACCTGCAGCCTCTAGTAAGTGTAAAACATATTTAATTTATTTTTCATCTAAGCTACGTGGGAGCGCAGCTGCAGTAAGAGCACTAGTGGTTAGGAACGGGATCCTCCAGCCCCAAACTATTCCCATGTAGCTACAACTGTTCATTAGAGTTAAAGGGTTTCTGTCACCAGTGTTGGGCATATAAAACAGGATGACATTTGCAATGTGCAAATGTCACCTGATGCCCAAACTGGTGAACATTTTTTTACTGGTGCCCCCGTTTTTGAAATAAATCAACTTTTGTGGTATGCAAATGAAGCTTACTAGGTGCAAGGGGCGGTTACCTCGCACCTAGTAAGCTCCGTTTGCCCACCCGCGGTCACGCCTACCTTCACTTGATTGACAGGGCCAGGCAGCTCGCTCTAGCTGCTCCTGGCCCTGTCCGTGCTGAAAATCCCGCGCCTGCGCCGTTCGGACTTCATTCGGCGCAGGCGCAGTGAGTGCCGATTGCTGCCGGGCTCCCGGCTTCCTCACTGCGCCTGCGCCGATGACGTCACAGAACACCCAGAAGAGAAGGCGGCGCAGGCGCAGTGAGGAAGCCGGGAGCCCGGCAGCAATCGGCACTCACTGCGCCTGCGCCGAATGAAGTCCGAACGGCGCAGGCGCGGGATTTTCAGCACGGACAGGGCCAGGAGCAGCTAGAGCGAGCTGCCTGGCCCTGTCAATCAAGTGAAGGTAGGCGTGACCGCGGGTGGGCAAACGGAGCTTACTAGGTGCGAGGTAACCGCCCCTTGCACCTAGTAAGCTTCATTTGCATACCACAAAAGTTGATTTATTTCAAAAACGGGGGCACCAGTAAAAAAATGTTCACCAGTTTGGGCATCAGGTGACATTTGCACATTGCAAATGTCATCCTGTTTTATATGCCCAACACTGGTGACAGAAACCCTTTAAATGTAAGGCCATTAGTTAATGATTTTTGACAGCTGCTGCACCACAGAGGAGCCCCTCTAACCCTCCTATGCCCCAGCCAGTGAGGAGCCCACCTGCCCTTCCAACACCCCTAGGGCAAATATAAGAGCTAGACGGTAGGTAAAATAAAAAGTGTAATGGGTGGAACTTCTGTCTTCAAAATATAAGCTAATTTTATGTTTTATCTTTGATAGTTCAAACTGTCAGTGAGGATTTTTCCCCAGGCCCCTGGGAACACCACCAATTATGGGTGTCTAGTAAGTACAAACCCCTAATTCACAGAAGTGTAATATTTTCAAGCACTAGGATCATGCCACCCAACATGTTATTGATAACTAGACTGTGTACACATTATGTTCTCCCAAGTGGTTAGTGAAGCAGACATATCACAATAATTTTAAAATCAAGGTAGTGAAAGAAGTAGAAACTTGTGTTACCCCAAAAATATTTAACAAAAATGTGTCATACATCACATAATATTATAGTACATTGGCAATCTCTTTTTAACAAAGCGAGAAACAGCCCTGCACCTCACATAGATCCAGAGATCTGCCCCAATTACTCTGCTACATCAAGCTGGTTACTCAAGGGTAGTGTGACTAGTGTCTATTCTGTTGCATGTCAGGACTCGTGTCCATCTCTCCCTATCACAGCTCAGGACAGGAGGCAGTTGAAGATTTAAACTGAGCATGTGCGGCCTTCTCAGTGAGCAGTTCTAAGAAATAAGAAAAAAAATGGCTCAATAAATATACATTTCACTGAATAACTGAGTCAGTTCCAGTAGATATACAAAATATTTAATGACATGCAACTGCTAAAGTATTCAGATCCAGGTGCTGGTTTGAAAGTTTAGAATATTTTTTGTGGGACAACCCCTTTAACACGATAATACTAATTATATTACTGTTTCCACCCCTACACATATCCCCACTGACTTCGAGCTGGAGGCCGCCTTACGGCGATTTGGCACACAGCTCCATGCAGCCTCCCGCCTGATTCGCGGGTTAGAATTGGAGCTTGGAGACCTGCAAGCCATGGTGGCCAGGCGTCGCCAAAGGCCTGCATAACTTTTATTTTCTTTTGTTTTTTTATTTATTATTTGTTAAAAGTCCTAAGTTATTATTATTAGTTAAATAATTCTTCTAAAACCTGTGTTTTGATTGTTTTTTTAAACCTTTAACCCCTTCCTGTGAAGAAATATAGTTATGAAACATATATTGACTTGTACGTAAAGTCCAAGTGCTGCCAAAAATTACACGGAACAGGCACTCCAATACAACGGGTATAAAGAAGGGCCTCATTCACATTGTGGAACAATTGTTCTTGTCGTGGGACTCATACACTCATAAAGCCTATGCACAAAGTGACAAGACTGCCAAAAATTACAAGGAACAGGCTCTCCGATACACCTTTTATTACACATAAAGGAGGGCATCAGACACACCCGTGAAAAATTAAGATTGATGGCCTGCTGGTGAGCAGATCCTTGAAAACATTATGGTTGAAGGTCTGGTGGTGAACAGACCGTTGAAAACATTATGATTGAGGGCCTGCTGGTGAACAGACCCTTGAAAAAACATTATGGTTGAGGGCCCGGTGGTGAACAGGCCCTTGAAAACATTATTTTTGAGGGCCTGCTGGTGAACAGACCCTTGAAAACATTATTTTTGACGGCCTGGTGGTGAACAGACCCTTGAAAAAACATTATGGTGGAGGGCCTGTTGGTGAACCCTTGAAAACATTATTATTGAGGGCCTGCTGGTGAACAGACCCTCGAAAAAATTATTTTTGAGGGCCTGGTGGTGAACAGACCCTTGAAAACATTATGGTTGAAGGCCTGGTGGTGAACAGACCCTTGAAAACATTATTTTTGAGGGCCTGGTGGTGAACAGACTCTTGAAAACATTATTTTTGAGGGCCTGCTGGTGAACAGACCCTTGAAAAAACATTATGGTGGAGGGCCTGGTGGTGAACAGACCCATGAAAACATTATTTTTGAGGGCCTACTGGTGAACAGACCCTTGAAAACATTATTTTTGAGGGCCTGGTGGTGAACAGACCCTTGAAAACATTATTGGTGGTGAACAGACCCTTGAAAACATTATTTTTGAGGGCCTGCTGGTGAACAGACCCTTGAAAAAACATTATGGTGGAGGGCCTGGTGGTGAACAGACCCTTGAAAACATTATTTTTGAGGGCCTGCTGGTGAACAGACCCTTGAAAACATTATTTTTGAGGGCCTGGTGGTGAACAGACCCTTGAAAACATTATTTTTGAGGGCCTACATGAGAAAACAGTGTATACAATACACCTTAAAAGTGTTCAGTCGCTTTCCTGTGGTGGGGTAGCGAAGTAAGGGGCAATCCAGGCCTTGTTCATCTTGATAAGCATCAACCTGTCAGCATTGTTGGTTGACAGGCGAATGCGCTTTTCAGTAATTATGCCCCCAGCGGCACTAAATACCCGCTCCGACAAAACGCTGGCGGCAGGGCAGGCCAGCATCTCCAAGGCGTAGAGCACCAGTTCGTGCCACGTGTCCAGCTTTGACACCCAATAATTATAAGGCACAGAGGGATCGCTGAGGACATTTACACGGTCAGCTAGGTACTCCTTTACCATCTTCCAAAACTTTTCCCTCTTTGTCACACTAGGCCGCTCATTAGGGTGAGGCTGCAGGCGGGGTGTCATGAAAGTGTCCCAGACCTCGGAGAGTGTCGCCTTGCCTTTGCTGGAACTGCTGTGTGTTCCCCTTGTCTCCCCTCCTAGGGTGGCCAAGGAACTATGTACTCTGCCGCCTGTGTTCTCAGCTGGAAATTTTTAGAGCAATTTTTCTACAAGGGCCTTCTGGTATTGCACCATTTTAGTTGTCCTCTCCGCCACAGGAATGAGAGATGAGAAGTTTTCTTTGTAGCGGTGGTCGAGAAGGGTGAACAACCAGTAATCGGTGTTGCCTAATATGCTTATAATGCGAGGGTCACGGGAAAGACAGCCTAGCATGAAGTCAGTCATGTGCGCCAGAGTCCCAACAGACAAGGCTTCGCTCTCCTCACCAGGAGAATGACCCTCAATCTCCTCATCCTCGTCCTCATCGGCCCATCCACGCTGACGAGATGGTGCAAATCTGCTCTGGGTACTACCCTGTATAGCGGTGGCAATGTCTCATGCTCTTCCTCCTCATCGTCCTCCTCATCGTCCTCCTCCAATTGGCGCTGAGAAGACGAACCGAGGGTGGTCTGGCTATCACCCTGTGTAGGGTCTTCCCCCATTTCTACACGCAAAGCGTCCGCCTTTATTGTGAGCAGTGAGGTTTTAAGTAGACACAGAAGTGGGATGGTTACGCTGATAATTGCATTATGGCCGCTCACCATCTGTGTAGATTCATCAAAGTTGCGCAAAACCTCACATAGGTCAGACATCAATGCCCACTCGTCGCTTCTGAAGAGTGGAAGCTGATTTGAAAGGCACCGACCGTTTGCAGCTGGTACTCGACTACTGCTCTCTGCTGCTCACATAGCCTGGCCAACATGTGGAAGGTGGAGTTCCAGCACGTGCTCAGTTCGCACAGCAGTCGGTGAGCTGGCAAGCAAAGGCGCTGCTGCAGCGTTGCCAGGCCGGCTGAGGCTGTAGGTGACTTCCTGAAATGGGCACACAGTCGACGCACCTTCACCAGTAGCTGAGGCCTGTTGCCGCTTCCCCACTGCTGTGCTACACTGCTTCCAGCTACTCACTGAAGTCTGACTGGTGCTGCAAGATTGTAATTCTGCAGTGGAAGTGGAGGAGGAAGCAGAGGAGGAGAAGGAGGGGTTGCAGCCGCTAGTGTAGGTGGTGGCGGAACTAGGGCCTGCAATCCTTGGCGTCGGTAGCACCTGTGCCATCCCAGGGGACGACTCGCTCCCAGCCTCCACAACGTTCACCCAGTGTGCCGTCAGGGAAATGTAGCATCCCTGGCCAGAAGCACTTGTCCATGTGTCAGTTGTTAAGTGGACCTTCCCCGTAACTGCGTTGGTCAGGGCACAGGTTATGTTTCGGGGCACATGCTGGTTTAAGGCGGGAACGGCACAACGTGAAAAATAGTGGCGGCTGGGGACTGCGTATCGAGGGACAGCCTCCGCCATCAGGCTGCGAAAAGCCTCGCTGTCCACCAGCCTAAACGGCAACATTTCCAGGGCCAGCA
Source organism: Rhinella marina (assembly GCA_900303285.1). Classification (NCBI taxonomy): domain Eukaryota; kingdom Metazoa; phylum Chordata; class Amphibia; order Anura; family Bufonidae; genus Rhinella; species Rhinella marina. Next base: position 11,246 of record ONZH01030069.1, read on the forward strand.
ATTTTGAAAGTTGCGCTTTTAGTACTATGGCCTGTGGGTGGGAGGCAGGGTATTTGCGCTTGCGTTCAAATGCCTGTGGTAAGGACATTTGAATGCTGCGCTGGAACACTGTAGTGGACGTGGTCCTTGAGTGTGTCTGCGACGGTCCAGGTGCAGGGCGGGAGGCATCTGGGTCTGCGGCTTGGGCAGCACGTAACTGAGTGGAAGAAGAGGCAGTGGTGTGACCTGCAGACACAGGTGGTGGACCCTGGCATTCGGCCCACCTATTAGGGTGTTTTGCTTTCATGTGGCGTATCATGCTGGTGGTGGTCAGGTTGCTGGTGTTTACGCCCCTGCTCATCTTGGTATGGCACAGGTTGCAAACAACAATTTTTTTATCGTCTGCACTCTCCTCAAAAAAACGCCAGACTGCGGAACACCTACCCCTAGGCAAAGGAGATGGCCATAAGGGTGTGCTGCGAGGAACAGTCGCAGGCCTGGTTGATGTGGCCTGCCTTCTCCCTCTTGCCACCCCACAGCCTCTTGCAGCCTGTTGCGGTGCTGCAGATCCCTCCCCCTCTGTACTGCTGTCCTCGCCCGGCTTGCCACCTTGCAAGGTTGGGTCAGCTATTTCATCGTCCACCACCTCCTCTTCCACTCCCTCACTCTGCTCCTCCTCCTGACATGGCGAACGAACGAGAACCTGACTTAACTGCATCTCATCCTCATCATCAACCTCTTTAGACGCTAAATGCCTTTGACTTATTGGCAACTGTGTCTCATCATCATCCCCCTCGGGAGAAAATGCTTGCCCTTCCCCATCCTCATCTGCTTCAGACTGTGGATGATCAATAGGTTGAGAATCAGGGCACAATATCTCCTCAGGCGGGCTTGGCGACAGGCCCAAATCAATGAACGGATTGAACGGTGATGAAAAAAGCTTGTCGGAATAACTGAATGTGGGATAATTTCTTTGCCCAGATTCGGCATGGTGGGAGGAAGGAGGATCAGGGCGAGGATGCGGTTGCCCAGACTCTTGGCTACTGAGACTGGACTTTGGTGAAGAGAGGGTGGTGCTTAACTGACTGGAAGCACTATCACCTGCAATCCAAACGACTACCTGCTCGTGCTGGTGTGGCTGCAGGAGTTGTGTCTTGCGACGCCCTGCAAACTGGGCCAAGAAGCTAGAAGTTTTAGATGACTTAGTTTCTTGTGCTGTGCCAGCAGGCACAGTATCACCGCGCCCAGAGCCATGGCCTCTGCCTGCATCAGCAGGACGCCCACTTCCCCGTCCCTTACTGCTCGCCTTGCTCATATTTAACTTACAGCAGTTGCTCTGGTGGCGTTAATGCCAGGCCACCTAGCGCTATTAACCCCCCACAAACAAGAAAAAAAAATGCAGGCAGATATAGATGAGATATAGAAGTAGCCCTTAAAAGGGCTTTTGGGTCTTTAAAATAATAATACTATCCCTGCCTAGTGTGGAAAAAATCTCTCCCTACACTCTCTGTCCCTGTTAGCGTCAGCTCTCCCTGTCTAACAGTGGCAGCAGGGAGCACGTGACCAGGTGCTTTATAGCACTCGATCACGCGCTCCCGGCCAGCCAATCAGTGTAATGCCAGTATCTAAGATACCTCCCCGCATTTTAGAGTACAAATTATAAGATGCGTATGCTAATGCGTAGCAGCGAACAAATGTGCGGGGAGACTCAAGCATTGCGCTCCAGTACACTCGGTGTTCGGCCGAACACCGACCGGACCCGAGCGTACGCATGCTCGGCCGAACAGCGAGTTCACCCGAGCATGCTCGCTCAACACTAGTCAACACGAATCGTCAGGAAATTCTGATTCGGTGCGAATCAAATAATTCCTGAAATTCGGATCGAATTCCACTTCGTCCGATTCGATTCGCTCATCTCTAATGACGACGCTACTACTGCTGCCAATCCATGACTATTCTGACTGTGACCAGATAATTCCCCAGCAGCAAAGTCCATATCTTTTTGTTAGGGTTAATGATGAAGACCAGTGGATTCCTTTGATTCTGCTCCCTAGTCTAGCAAACATTAAATGGATCAAGGCAAAACCAAATATCTCTACATGAATGTAGGATCTACAGTGCTAACCCAGTGCCAGTGTCACCATGAAAATATAATGTAAGCTGCAGGCAGCATGTTATAGAGCAGGAGGAGCTGAGCAAATTGATATATAGTTTTGTCCGAAAATATTCAGTATAACTTGTATTTTATTCATTTAAATTCCTGCTTATTCTGGGCTTTGAAGTCAAATACGTAGGTGGTCTTATGAGTGACTGACAGCTTTCTCTGTATATGCAGTCATGGAGAATTAGCTGATCACTGATAGGACCTCCTTCTTGATTTCAAAGCCCAAAATGAGCAGGAGTTTAAATGAATTAAATACAAGTTATAGTAAACATTTTTCCACAAAACTATATATCAATCTGCTCAGCTCAAACACCATATCCTATATGACATGTTCCCTTCACGCCACTGCCATACACGTCATGACTTTAAAAATGGCACCTGACAGCAGACACCTGGGGCTAATTTCTGCAATCAGCAATGATGCTAATCAGACATTTAATCCCTTGCCGTTGTCAACTGTGACCATAGCATTTGAGGCGGCTTTCCTCGGGAGCGCTGCTTCTCCGGTGCCAGAACAGCTTGCCCTTGCTGAGATCAGGGAAGCTGTTCCTTGGTGGTGATAGGCAAGAGCCGGTAGAATGCTACAAGGCCTATCACAGGTATATTCCAAAATAGGCCTGCAGGTAGCAGCACTTCATAATGAATGTCCTATCAACGAATGTATTGAATTAAATTAGTGTATACGAAAAGCAATCTGATGATTGTATGTTCAGATCCTCTAGGGGGCTTAAAAAAGGTTTAAAAGTTTTTTTTTTAAATAAACAAATACAAAACATTAAAATTGTAATCACCCCCCTATGCCCATAATTAAAATAAATATACACAATTAAAAAAATCATAGTTACATATCACTGCATTCGAACATTTTCATACTATTAAAATATAAATGTATTTATCCTAAATGGCAACAAACATGAAAAAAAATGAAAATGGCTGATTCAACTTTTTTGTTTAAACTCCCCAAAAATTAAATGAAAAGTGATCATACTCACCACAAAATACAGCTCCATAGACATAACTATAAAAAAAAAGTTATGACGTTCAAAAGAAAAAAACATTTTTTTTTCCAAAATAATTTTTTTGTTCAATATTAAAACATGAGAAAAAATATAGAAATGTTGTATCCCTGTAATCATACTGACCCAGAGAATGAAGGGCACATTTAAATGTTACAGCAAAGATAACATTGTAAAAAAACAAAACACATAAAACTGATTTAACAAAAATAAATGATGAGGTTAAAATAGAACTCTTTGGCCACAATGAGAAAAGGTATCTTAGGATAAGAAAGGGCACAGAATTTCATAAAAAGAACACATCTCCAACCATTAAGCATGGAGGTGGATCAATCATGCTTTGGGGTTGTGTTGCAGCCAATGGCATGGGGAAAAGGGAAGAATGGATTCAATTAAAGTCCATCAAATTCTGCAAGCAAACATGACACCAAATATAAAAAGCTAAAGTTAAAATGAAGACGGCTTCTACAAATGGATAATGATCCGAAACGCACTTCAAAATCCACAATAAACTTCTATAAATGATGCAAGCTGAAGGTTTTACCATGGCCCTCACAGCCCCTTGATGTGAAAATCATTGAAAATCTGTGGATAAACCTCAAAACAGCAGTGCATGCAAGATGGCCCAGAAATCTTATAGAACTGGAAGAAGTTTGCAAGGAAGAATGGATGAAAATCCCTCAAACAAGAATTGAAAGACTCTTGGCTCGCTAGATCGATTACAAGCTGTGTTACTTTCCAAGGGGGGCGTTACTATGTACTAACCATAGAAGCTATTGTAAGAAGGTTATACATAAAAGTATAAATTAAAAAAAAACCTCAAGTGCAGCCAACTCTATACTAATATAAATACCTACAAAAAGACACTATAGTCTTTATAGCTAAAAAAAATATAAAAGAATCTTTATTCAATGATTAGATATAATTAGAGATGAGTGAGCAGTGCTCGTTACGAGCACTGTAACGCTCGGGTCCCGTGTGAAATGCCCGCAGGCATTGCGGATCCGTCCTCATCTGCATGTAAGTCAATGAGGACGGATCGTTTGGTATGACACTCATACCAAACGATCCGTCCTCATTGACTTACATGCAGATGTGGATGGATCCGCAATGCCTGCGGGCATTTCACATGGGACCCAAGCGTTACAGTGCTCGTAACGAGCACTGCTCGCTCATCTCTAGATATAATGTAATATGATTTACAGAGATGTATAAACCACAATGAAAAATGTGCTGTTCCCCTGAGGGGAGGTATGACAGTATAATGAAGTTATATATAATAGAATAGTAACAATAGGAGTCAGTTGTGAAAAGTACCCATTAGTTTGTCCTGTATACCATAAGCAAATAATTTCTAAATACTAGTAAAGTGCAAGTGCCAGGACATATTAACATAAAACTCATAACAGACCAAAAATGAACTCCTCCAAAAACAACAAAACATAAATAAGAAAAAGTCATAAGTAACACAGTAACTTCATACCCATCAGAATGCAGTAGCCTCAGAGGAAGGGTCAGAGGAAGGCTTTGCCGAAACGTGCATTGGGATGTGCGGTTCTCCTGAGGGTACTGCGTTCTGATGGGTATGTAGTTACTGTGTTACGTATGACTTTTTACTTATTTATGTTTTGTTGTTTTTGGAGGAGTTTATTTTTGGTCTATTATGAGTTTTATGTTAATATGTCCTGGTACTTTACTACTACCATTTGTGGATATGCCATTGATATGATTTCTTGTGAACGTACAGAAGTAGACACTAAGATAACATGATAAACTGGTTTCCAAAAATGGTGTCTTTTAAGTAACTCGGCCAAGTGAAATGAAATTTACGGTAATTTTCCTGAGTCCATGGTAATTAAAAGACCCAACTGTATATGATAAAGAAACTTAGAAAAAAGTTTTCTAAGATACTTACACAAGCTTTAACAGAGAAGTAAAAGGCTTGTCCCATCCTGACTTCTTGTGAAACAGCCAGCCTCATGTGAAGGGATATGAAGCGTATAATAGTAATGTCCCATGACAGATCTTAACAGAGAAAGAAATATTCAATCTCCTCACCACATAACTATGTAAGAAAGGAAAGCAGGAGACCTAGTGGAAATTATTGATAGGGTTGCTTTTCTATGCACCAACTTGAGTTATGTAACAGTACATATGATCCTTTGAGACACAACATGGCGATATCCCATATATATAGGTCTACATTGCACACTATTCTCATCAGTTTCCTCTGAGTGAGATATATCCATCATCAAAAATTTTAAACTATACATATACACTATGCATTTTACTTATTGCACAACAGCAAATGATGAATATGTTAGAAAACTGGATTGGCATTATTCATAAAATAAAAAGTAAGACTGCTTGTTATTGGATGAAAAATTGAAATATAAATCAAAAAAAATACTCAAAAACATATCAGTGAGTAAGTAAGATATATATTAGGCTACATTCACACGACCGTAAGTGTTTTGCGGTCTGCAAATTACGGATCCGCAAAACATGGATGCCGGCTGTGTGCGTTCCACATTAGAAAATGCCTATTCTTGTCTTACATTGCGGACAAGACGACATTACCTGTGCTGCGTATGCAGTCTAACGTTTCTGTGTCCTAAATACCTGACATCCAGTGTCATTTTTTTGCCGCTAATCAAGTCGACATTACCTGTGCTGCGTGTGCAGTCTAACGTTTCTGTGTCCTAAATACCTGAAATCCAGTGTACTTTTTTCTGCCGCAAATCAAGTCGACATTACCTGTGCTGTGTGTGCAGTCTAACGTTTTTGTGTCCTAAATACCTGACATTCAGTGTCATTTTTTTGCCGCTAATCAAGTCGACATTACCTGTGCTGTGTGTGCAGTCTAACGTTTCTGTGTCCTAAATACCTGAAATCCAGTGTATTTTTTTCTGCCGCTAATCAAGTCGACATTACCTGTGCTGCGTGTGCAGTCTAACGTTTCTGTGTCCTAAATACCTGAAATCCAGTGTATTTTTTTCTGCCGCTAATCAAGTTGACATTATCTGTGCTGTGTGTGCAGTCTAACGTTTCTGTGTCCTAAATAACTGAAATCCAGTGTCATTTTTTCTACGCTAATCAAGGCGACATTACCTGTGCTGTGTGTGCAGTATAACGTTTCTGTATTTTAAATACCTGACATCCAGTGTCATTTTTTTGCCGCTAATCAAGGCGACATTACCTGTGCTGCGTGTGCAGTCTAACGTTTCTGTATCCTAAATACCTGACATCCAGTGTATTTTTTTCTGCCGCTAATCTAGGCAACATTACCTGTGCTGCGTGTGCAGTATAACGTTTCTGTATCCTAAATACCTGAAATCCAGTGTAATTTTTTCTGCCGCTAATCAAGGCGACATTACCTGTGCTGCGTCTGCTGTTTAACGTCTGTGTATCGTAAATATTTCTGACATTCAGTGAAATTTTTCCTGCTGTTGGTGACAGCGACATTACCTGTGCTGCGTCTGCTGTTTAACGTTTGTGTATCGTAAATATTTCTGACATTCGGTGAAATTTTTCTTGCTGTTGGTGACAGCGACATTACCTGCACTGCGTCTGCTGTTTAACGTTTGTGTATTGTAAATATTTCTGACATTCGGTGAAATTTTTCCTGCTGTTGGTGACAGCGACATTACCTGCGCTGCGTCTGCTGTTTAACGTTTGTGTATCCTAAATATTTCAGACATTCGGTGAAATTTTTCCTGCTGTTGGTGACAGCGACATTACCTGCGCGCGTCTGCTGTTTAACGTTTGTGTATCCTAAATATTTCTGACATTCGGTGAAATTTTTCTGCTCATACACTTAAAAAAAATCTGCGCTACTGTACTTGTGACAAACTTGCATATATACCATTTAATAATGGTGCACGCAGAGGCCATGGCTCTGGGCGCAGTGAAACTGTGCCTACTGGCAGAGCACAATAAACAAAGTCATCCAAAACTCCTAGCTTCATATCCCAGTTTGCAGGGCGGCACAAGACACCAATCTTAACGCCAGACCAGTGCAACCAGGTAGTTGGTTGCATTGCAGCAGATATTGCTTCCAGTCAGTTAAGCACCACCCTCTCTTCCACAAAGTCCAGTCTCAGAAGCCAAGAGTCTGGTCCACAAAATCCTCACCCTGATCCTCCTTCCTCCCACCATGCAGAGTCTGGGCAAACAAGTGATCCCACACTCGGATATTCCGAGGAGATTTTTTCATCGCTGTTCCTTGATTTGGGCCTCACGCCCAGCCCGCTTGAAGAGGGACATGAGGAGATGTTGTGCCCTGATTCCCAAACTCATGAGCATCCACAGTCTGAAGAAGATGATGGTGGGGAACGGCAATTAGTGTCTGACAAGGTGCATGGTGATGATGAAACATAGTTGCCAATAAGTCAAGGGCAATTAGTGTTTCAAGAGGTTGATGATGAGGATGAGACGCAGTTAAGCCAGGTTCTTGTTAGGTCACCATGTCAGAAGGAGGACCAGAGTGAGGAAGTGGAAGAGGAGGTGGCGGACAATGAAATAGCTGACCCAACCTGGGAAGGTGGCAAGCTGAGTGAGGACAGCAGTACAGAGGGGGAAGCATCCGCAGCACCACAACAGGCTGGAAGAGGCAGTGGGGTGGCAAAAGGGAGAAGGCAGGCCACGCCAACCAGGCCCGCAACTTTTCCCCAGGAGCACCCCCTTGCGGCAATCTCCCTTGCCAAGGGGTAGGTGTTCCGCAGTCTGGCGCTTTTTTGAGGAAAGTGCTGACGATAAACGAATTGTAATTTGCAACCTGTGTCATACCAAAATGAGCAGGGGCGTGAACACTAGCAACCTGACCACCACCAGCATGATCCGCCACATGGCAACAAAGCACCCTAATAGGTGGGCCGAACGCCTGGGTCCACGATCGGTGTCTGCAGGTCACACCACTGCCTCCTTTTCCCCTTTGTTACGTGCTGTCCAAGACGCAGGCCCAGATGCCTCCCGCCCCAGAACCTGGACCTTTGCAAGCACCATCAGCGAGCACGTTCACTTCAGTGTCCCAGCGCAGCGTACAGATGTCCTTACCCCAGGCATTTGACCGCAAGCGCAAATAGCCAGCCACCCACCCACAGGCCATAGCACTAAACGCGCAACTTTCAAAATTGCCGGCCCTGGAAATGTTGCCGTTTTGGCTGGTGGACACTGAGGCTTTTCGCAGCCTGATGGCGGTGGCTGTCCCTCGCAGTCCCCAGCCTCCACTATTTTTCCCATTGTGCCGTCCCCGCCTTACACCAGCATGTGTCTCGAAACATAACCCGTGCCCTGACCAACGCAGTTACTTGGAAGGTCCACTTTGACACATGGACAAGTGCTTCTGGCCAGGGACGCTACATTTCCCTGACGGCACACTGGGTGAATGTTGTGGAGGCTGAGATCGAGTCGTACCCTGGGATGGCACAGGTGCTACCCACGCCAAGGATTGCGGGCCCTACTTCCATCCGGATTTCCGCCACCACCTACAGTAGCAGCTGCAACCCCTCCTTCTCTTCCCCCACCTCCTCCTCCACTTCCACTGCAGAATTCTCATCTTGCAGCACCAGTCAGACTTCAGTGAGTAGCTGGAAGCAGTGTAGCACAGCAGTCGGGAAGCGGCAACAGGCCGTGCTGAAACTTATTTGCTTAGGTGACAAACAGCACACCGCCGCAGAGCTGTGGCAGGGCATAAGGGACCAGGCTGAGCTGTGGCTCTTGCCACTCAACCTACAGCCAGGCCTGGTAGTGTCTGATAACGGCCGCAACTTGGTGGCGGCTTTGGAGCTCGGCAACCTAACACACATACCATGCCTGGCCCACGTCTTCAACTTAGTTGTTCAGCGGTTTCTCAAAACCTACCCCAATTTGCCTGTGCTACTGGTGAAGGTGCGCCGCCTGTGTGCCCATTTCCGAAAGTCACCTACAGCTTCAGCCGGTCTGGCAACGCTGCAGCAGCGCTTGCACTTGCCAGCTCACCGACTGCTGTGCAACCTGAGCATGCGCTGGAACTCCACATTCCACATGTTGGGCAGGCTTTGTGAGCAGCAGAGGGCAGTAGTGGAATACCAGCTGCAACACGGTCGGCGCCTTTCCAGTCAGCTTTTGCTCTTCACAAGTGACGAGTGGGCATTGATGTCTGACCTCTGTGAGGTTTTACGCAACTTTGATGAATCTACACAGATGGTGAGCGGCAATAATGCTATTATCAGCGTAACCATCCCACTTCTGTGTCTACTAAAACGCTCACTGCTCAAAATAAAGGCAGATGCTTTGCATGTGGAAGAGGTGGAAATGGGGGAAGACCCTACACAGGGTGATAGCCAGACCACCCTCGGTTCGTCTTCTCAGCGCGAATTGGAGGAGGAGGACGAGGAGGAGGAGCAGGAGACGGTTGCCACTGCTACAGAGGGTAGTACCCATAGCAGGTTTACTCCATCTCTTCGGCGTGGATGGGCCAAAGAGGAGGAAGAGGACAAGGAGATTGTCATCCTCCTGGTGAGGAGAGCGAAACCTTGTCTGTTGGGACTCTGGCACACATGGCTGACTTCATGCTATGCTGCCTTTCCTGTGACCCTCTCGTTATACACATTTTAGCCAACACCGATTACTGGTTGTTCACCCTTCTCGACCCCACAACAAAGAGAAGAGAACTTCTACAAAGAGAACTTCTCATCTCTTATTCCTGTGGTGGAGAGGACTAGCAAAATGGTGCAATACCAGAAGGCCCTTGTAGAAAAATTGCTCCAAAAATTTCCAGCTGACAATGCTGGCGACAGAGTACGTAGGTCCTTGGGCACCCAAGGAGGGAAGACGAGGGGAACACACAGCAGTTCCAACAGAGGCAGGGTGACACTCTCCAAGGCCTGGGACAGTTTCATGACACCCCGCCAGCACCCTCACCCTGATGAGTGGCCTAGTGTGACAAGGAGGGAAAAGTTTTGGAAGATGGTGAAGGAGTACCTAGCTGACTGTGTCAACGTCCTCAGTGATCCCTCTGTGCCTTATAATTATTGGGTGTCTAAGCTGGACACGTGGCATGAACTGGCGCTTTGGAGGTGCTGGCCTGCCCTGCCACCAACGGGTATTTAGTGCCGCTGGGGGCATAATAACTGATAAACGCATCCGCCTGTCAACTGAAAATGCTGACAGGTTGACGCTTATCAAAATGAAAAAGGCCTGGATTGCCCCTGACTTCTCTACCCCACCAGAGGAAAGCGGCTGAACATGAAGGAACTTTAAATGTGGCTTTTAGGGTGTATTAAATACACTGCATTCCCATGTACCCCTTCCTCTTCTCGTCCTCTTCCTCCTCATCCTCCATCATATCAAACTGCTTATAAGGCTGCCCTCGACGTTCACCAGCAGGCCCTCACCTCTAATTTTTAAGACGGTAACCAGCAGACCCTCACCTCTAATTTTTAAGATGGTCACCAGCAGGCCCTCACCACTAATTTTAAGACGGTCACCAGCAGGCCCTCAACCTTAATTGTTTAGACGTCAGCTCAGCAGCAGGCCCTCAACCATAATTTTATAGACGGTCAGCTCAGCAGCAGGCCCTCAACCATAATTTTTTAGATGGTCAGCTCACCAGCAGGCCCTCAAAACTAATTTTGTAAGACGATCACCAGCAGGCCCTCACCCATAATTTATTAGACGGTCAGCTCAGCAGCAGGATCTCAACCATAATTATTTAGACAGTCAGCTCAGCAGCAGGCCCTCAACCAATATTGACCCTAACAATATTTCCTCAAAAATCAATTTTATCCTCGGTTTTGGGCGTATTCTTGTCATTCCATAAAAGTGGCGTAATACTTGGACAACATCGTTCCCAGCAGCGACTTTGGAGTCCAAGATGCATCCAGACATCCTCCCCATGCTGTTCCCAAACCATTTCAGTGGTGTTTCCATCATTTTCTGACCTTTCCCTATGAACCATACACCCTCCCCTCTTCAGAGCAGGTTGCCTGGTTTAGTTCTCTGGTTCTCCCATTGACTTCCATTGAGCTTGGGTGCTCGGTAGAGCACTCGAGCACCACCTAGTGTTCTACTAGAGCACCCGAGCACTACGGAGCTCGATCAACACTAACCCTTACAGTTTTGGTTAATGGGTGCTACATACCAGCTCCAGTTAAGGACAGGGGTTTAACCTTTAAGGCCTGATGCTCACAGCAGAAGATGTGCAGAGGGATAACCCAAGGTTCTGTATTACATTATCTATGGTCCATTTCTGAGCCACTGTGTTATGGAGCCAAATTATTTAAAGTGTTGTCTCACCATAACAACTTTTGACCTATTCTGTTTAAATGGAGTGACATTTACGTGTAGGGAATTCTGCTCCATTCATTCTCTATAAGACTGATGGAGTTAGCTGAGTGCTATATTCCATCAGTCCAGTGGAGCATGCATGACTGTCACTCAATCCTAACAGGCAGCTTGAGACCACTGTTCTTGTGATTGGTGAGGTGCCCAGTGGTAGGTCTTCAAATGATGAATCCTCAGGTGATAAAAACTAACAGGCTAAGCAGCACTCTAACAAATGTGGATATATTCAACCAATGCACAAGCAACATTTCAGTTCCTTAATGGAACCATTTTCAAGGCCGTTGAGGAACTGCAACATTACCTGTGAATTAGGCTTCTTTCACACGACCATTGTGTTTTGCTGTCCGCAAATTGCGGATCCGCAAAAAAAACGGATGACGTCAGTATGGCATCCATTTTTTTTTGCAGATCCATTGTAACAATGCCTATCCTTGTCCGCAAAACGGACAAGAATAGGACATGTTCTATTTTTTTTTTGTGTGCTACGGAACGGACATACGGATGCGGACAGCACACAGTGTGCTGTCAGTATTTTTTTGCGGACCCTTAGAAATGAATGTGTCCGCATTTTATCAGCAAAAATGCGGCTTGGAGCCCGCAAAATATACTGTCGTGTGAAAGAGGCCTTAGGTGAATAAATCCACATTGTTTTAAGAAGTTGGAAAACTGTCTCTTCCATTTGATTATGTGCTAGAATTGTAGGGTCTGGTGTTCAACTTTATTGAGGCCTGTACCGATTGAGGCTTTCACTGCGCTGCTCCATAACAGGATCTTCTGGACAGGTGAGAAGTTGTTATGGTGGGACAACTACAATTTTTCAGTTTTTAATATTTCTTTCTTTTTAATTTGATGTGTATGAGATCTTGTTCTTTTGCAGGATATATGTGAGTTAAAGAGGCTGCTCAGCCTAGAAGTCAAAAATTATTTATAAGTCAGTACTAACTACCGTATGTATATTCCTCTGATCTTGCTCCTTGGCTGCGACTTAGCAAAGTTCCATTAGGGCAGAGCAGTGATGTTTGACAACAGTTTAGCTACAGTGTCTACACACGGCATCTGAGGTAGTCTATGAAAAACCCATCTCATCATTGGTGCAGGCTGTTCTCCATCCCTCCTCCCTTCAGCTCTGTCTCCTCTGATTGGCTGCTGTGAACAAACTGATTTCCTCAGGAAGTCAGTGCAGGGATAGCAGATTACATTACAAGGAGGGGAAATTATAAAATAGAAGTAATTAAACCACCAGTGGAAAAATCAGATTCTTGGGTAATTGCTGCACCTGGGGAATTGCTTTCATTCAAACATCATTTTGTGTAGATATACATAAACTTTCAATGCATATGGATTTTATTTTGAGGCAAAAAAAGCTGATATTTTTACGATACAATAACCAGTATGGAAAAAAATTGTCTGAAGGGTGTCTCGCAGCCATTTTTATAAGGAAATACATGTACGTGTCTGTTGTGATATAGTAAAGTTGGTCTTGCTAGAAACATACTGCTATGTACATATATCCAATGAGGTTATCTCTCGCCATAGATATTTTACTGCTGGATTTAACCCTTTCTGCTGTATCATGCATCATTCAGCAGAATATTTCCCAAACCAGTGATGTTCAAGGCATCATTTTGCCTAGCATGCCACGTTTTGTTCTTGTTTTTTTTTCATAGAAATGAATATGACCATTGGAAGTAGCCAATTTGAGAGCTTGGATGTGTATACCAAGTAAAGGTTCATTGCTATTTGTGTATGAATTGAGTGGATACTTTGGTTTTATTGACATTTTTAGCATGGATAAAGGAACAGTATGTCTGCCGATCTTGGTTTATTCCCTTCCTTTCTATCCAGTTTTGCAACTAATCATAAAGTTTAGTTTTAAATGAGCAAATATATGTATAAAGTAATTGAGGTGAACACTTCAACCTCAATTATGTTTTGAACTCTTGTTTTATCTCATAACTGGTGTTTTATATGTCAGATATTTTGCAATATGGCCATCAGTCAAATGTACTAACAGATGACAATTGCTCTAGCAGTTTACCGGACTTTGGAAAGTGGAACATATTTATCAGTGTACATTATTTCAGCTTTAAAGGTGTTGTTCATGATTTTTTTTTTCACCCCAACCTGGACTACCTGTAGAGAAATCCATACTCACCTGCTTCCCACTACTGCATGGCTTCTCCTTGCCGTCCAAACCTTATCTGTCAACTTTCAAATGGACAGGGTTTTTTGAGCCACTGCAGTCATTCACTAGCCTCAGTGGTGACAAGTCCCTGCGCAGGACATGACCCAGCAGTAAAGTGCCAATCAGAGAAACATCAGTGCTAAGAACAGTCATTGGCTGCAGCATCCCATGGGACCCGATACATGTGGAAGATGACAGACAAGGACTGGAAGACCAGTGAAGATAGGAAGGGAGCAGTAATTGAGCAGCAAGTCATTACAGATTTTTCAACAGGTATTTCAGGTTTAGGTGCAAACTTATTAAAAAAAAAACTTAGACAACCCCCTATGAGTATCGTTATCACATCAAATATACTGGTAAAAGGAATATATAATCTGAAATTGCAAGTTATTTTTATGTTTTATTATTGATCTACTAGAGATATACTGTAGAACACACATTATAGGGTGACATTTCCTGTCTCTCTTAACTGTCAGCTTTGCTGTGTAGATGGGGATAGAATTAGCAGAGAAATTTCATTATCATTACATGATGTGGGCATTTAATAAATAACAGCTCTATTACACTGCTAGAGGCTTAGGTAATAGAGGAGGATAACAGTACACAAACAGATGAGGCTCTGTATGGCAGATGCAAATGAGCTCTTCCCTGTTCCTCTATTCCTCACATAGGCACCTCCCCATAGTTTATTTTAGGAGATGTGGCCTATGGTTTTAGAAAATGGATAGGATAGTTCTAAATGTGGGCAAGACTTAAAAAATGGTTGTCGATTTTTGCCTAACCACTAGTAAACATCTGCCAATTTTGTATCAATATTAGCCCGGTTGAGATAGTTAATTTGGTTAGTTTATTCATTTTTAGCTTGAGTGTATGGGAGCGATCTTTCCCATTGAAATTAATTGGGCGGTTAGGTGTAATTACTAGAGATGAGCGAGCACTAAAATGCTCGGGTGCTCGTTATTCGAGTCGAACTTTTCCCGATGCTCAGGTGCTCGTTTCGAATAACGAACCCCATTGAAGTCAATGGGAGACTCGAGCATTTTTGCAGGGGACCAAGGCTCTGCCTAGGGAAGGCTGGGTGAAAACCTGGAAACCTCAGAAAATGATGGAAACACCACGGAAATGGACAGGAAACAGCAGGGGCAGCATGCATGGATGCCTCTGAGGCTGCCTAATCCCACCATTACCCCAAATTCTCCTACTGGGGCATATGTGGTATTGATTCTTCTCAGTTTAAAATCGTATACGTCCCCTATCTTGGGACCATATATTTCATGGATTTTTCGACCACAGAAAAGGAAAAAGAGCTTGCTCTGGCCAGGGGAGTGTCTTTCCTACTACAGCTAAGGGGACGTGTCCATGCTCTGCCTATCACAGGTCAGGAGGCAATTAAAAGAAGAACCAAAAAAACATCAGTACAATATCTAATACGTCCCCTATCCGGGTAAATTGTTTGGAGAGAGGGCCTGCAGGTGGGGGGCAGGCTGGGGGGAAGGAGGTTGAGCTGGAAGAGCCAGAGGAGTGCCCTCTGGGCTAGCATGTGTGGTGGTGACAACAGCCGGATGTAGTTAGAATGACGACACAGGACCCCAACCCCAACAACAATTTAGCATCAACCGGTACAATTGTCAATTATGAGCTCGATCAAGTGTGGCATGACTTTTTAGATGGAGATTGCATGTGGTCACGTACTCCCTGGAACCCCATAGTCACCCCTTCTCTGATGTGCTACCCCAGAACATTCTCTGCCCCAATTCGCAAGACCTTTTGCAGTCTCCGTGTGCTGACAGTGGGGATTTACCAGAGTTGTCTGAGGAGGTGGTGGACAATGGCGAGACACAGGTGTCGGGGGGTGAGGTAGTTGTATGGGAAGCAAGTTACAGTGGGGACTCCTTGGGGGGACTTTCTCATGATGGGACAGATTCAACTTGGGTGGATCAGGCACAGGAACAGATCAATTTTTTTTTTTTGTGTTTATTTAACTTTTATTTAGCACAAATAACCACAGAGATATTTATTCGTTATCTTCGCTGCGCAGTCTGGCGTTGGGGTTCGTCACTTTGATGGCGAGCTGTGCCGCTCTCTCCACAATGGTCTTTAGGTTCTTAGATGGAGACGTTGTGGGCGATTTCTGCACAGAAGGACTTGTTGCTCATCAACAGAACCTCGAGCTCCTTGACATTGTGGACCAGGAATTTGCGGAACCCTGTGGGCAGCATGTGTTTGGTCTTCTTGTTGCTACCGTATCCAATGTTGGGCAATATAGATACGCAGGTAATATTATTTTTCACACCTATCCCAAAAATAAAATTTACGCAGTTTGCGCAAATAAAACTGGAAACTGGAACTGGAGAGAGGGCCTGTAGGTGGACCTCCGGAAAAATTGTTCGGAGAGAGGGCCTGTAGGTGGACCCTCGGAAAAATTGTTTGGAGAGAGGGCCTGTAGGTGGACCTCCAGAAAAATTTTTGGAGAGAGGGCCTGTAGGTGGACCTCCGGAAAAATTGTTTGAAGAGAGGGCCTGTAGGTGGACCTCCGGAAAAATTGTTTGGAGAGAGGGCCTGTAGGTGGACCTCCGGAAAAATTGTTTGAAGAGAGGGCCTGTAGGTGGACCTCCGGAAAAATTGTTTGGAGAGAGGGCCTGTAGGTGGACCTCCGGAAAAATTGTGGTAAAAGAGTGCCAGTTGGACCTCTAAAAAATGGCGTTTTTTTAGTCAGCGTTAGGCAAAGACGACATGGAGGAGGAGGAGGAGGAGTAGAGAAGAGGAATCGGATACATAAGTAATGTTAATCTTTAGCTGCTTTCCCCCGGAGGAGATTTGAATTCCGGTGAAATCCAGGCTTTGTTCATTTTAATAAGTGTCAGCCTGTCAGCGCTGTGAGTTGACAGGTGTGTACGCTTATCGGTGATGACGCCACCAGCTGCACTGAATACCCGCTCTGACAGCACGCTAGCGGCAGGGCAGGCCAGCACCTTCAAGGCGTACAGCGCCAGTTCAGGCCACGTGTCCAGCTTTGAAACCCAGTAGTTGTATGTAGCAGAGTGACCGCTACGGACGTTGGTATGGTCAGCTAGGTACTCCCTCACCATCTTTCTGTACAGCTCCCCCCTACTCTGCCTAGACTGGGGACAGGTGACACTGTCTTGCTGGGGTGACATAAAACTGGCAAAGGCCTTGGAGAGCGTTCCCCTGCCAGTGCTGGACAAGCTGCCTGCTCACCTCCTCTCCCCCGCTACTTGGCCCACAGAACCATGCCCTCTGCCGCTAGCGGCGTCAGATGGTAAGAATTGTTTCAGCTTGTGCACCAGGGCCTGTTGATATCTATTCACTCTCATACTCCTTTCCTCTGCAGGGATGAGAGTGGAAAGGTACTGCTTGTACCATGGGACCAGGAGAGTGAACACCTAGTAATCGGTGTTTGAAAAAATTCTTCTAACGCGATGGTCACGGGATAGGCAGCCTAACATGAAGTCTGCCATGTGCGCCAGAGTCCCAACACGCAAGAATTCCCTCTCCTCACTGGCCTGACTCTCCATTTCCTCCTCCTCCTCCTCCTCCAAGTCCTCCTCTTCAGCCCATACACGCTCAAGAGTTAAGGACTGAGCACTGGTACCCTCTACTGTCTCGCCGACATTCTCCTCCTCTTCCTCCTCATCCTCATCCCCCTCCTCCGATACGCGCTGAGAAACAGACCGGAGGGTGCTCTGGCTATCAAGCGACGTATCTTCCTCCACCGTCTCTTGTGACAAGCGCAAAGCATCCGACTTGATGCTGAGCAGTGAGTTTTTCAACAGGCAAAGCAGCGGGATGGTGAGGCTGATAATGGCGGCATCGCCGCTGACCATCTGTGTTGACTCCTCAAAGTTGCTCAACACCTGGCAGATATCAGACATCCACGTCCACTCCTCATTGTAGACTTGACGAATCTGACTGACCTGACTACCAGTTCTGGTGGAAGTTGACATCTGGCAGTCTACAATCGCTCTGCTCTGCTGGTAAACTCTGGATAACATGTTTAATGTCGAATTCCATCTCGTGGGCACGTCGCACAACAGTTGGTGAGCGGGCAGTTGTAGGCGGTGCTGCGCTGCCCTGAGAGTGGCAGCATCTGTGGTCGACTTGCGGAAATGCGCACAGATGCGGCGCACCTTGGTGAGCAAATCAGACAGATTGGGGTATGTCTTGAGGAACCGCTGAACTATTAGATTGAACACGTGGGCCAGGCATGGCACATGTGTTAGTCTGCCGAGTTGCAGAGCCGCCACCAGGTTACGCCCCGTTGTCACACACAACCATGCCTGGCTTGAGGTTCAGCGGTGCCAGCCACACATCGGTCTGCGCCCTGTAACAGCTCTTGGGCGGTGTGCCTTTTGTCACCTAAGCTCAGCAGTTTGAGCACCGCCTGCTGGCGCTTACCCACGGCACTGCTGCTGCGCCTAGAGCTATCGACTGAAGGCGCCGTGCCCACGGATGGTAATTCGGTGGAGGAGGGGTCGGAGGAGGAGGAGGCATAGTACGTCTGAGAGACCGTGACCGAGGTAGGCCCCGCAATCCTCGGTGTGGGCAGTACATGAGCGGCCCCAGGGTCATTCTCGGTCCCAGCCTCCACCAAGTTAACCCAATGTGCCGTCAGTGAGATATAGTGTCCCTGCCCGGCAGCACTTGTCCACGTGTCCGTGGTTAGGTGGACCTTCTCAGAAACAGCGTTGGTCAGGGCACGGATGATGTTCTGTGACACGTGCTGGTGTAGGGCTGGGACGGCACATCGGGAAAAATAGTGGCGGCTGGGGACCGAATACCGAGGGGCAGCCACCGCCATGAGATTGCGAAAGGCCTCGGTCTCTACCAGCCTATAGGGCAGCATCTCCAGGCTAAGCAATTTGGAGATGTGGACGTTGAGGGCTTGGGCATGTGGGTGGGTGGAACTGTATTTCCTCTTGCGCTCCAGCGTCTGCTGTAAAGACAGCTGAATGCGGCGCTGGGACACGTTGGTGGACACTGTGGAGGCTCGTGGAGGCGAAGGTGTGGTTTTCCGGCGGGAGACGCTCATGCCGGGGTCCTGGGCAGGGGGTTGACTAGCAGAGGCAGCGAGTGACGCAGGGGGTTGACTAGCAGCGAGTGACACAGGGGAAGGAGCAGTGGTGTGACCCGCAGGAGGTGGTGAACGGCCTTGGTTCCATTGAGTGGGGTTTTTAGCACTCATATGCCTGCGTATGCTGGTGGTGGTTAGGCTAGTAGTGGTGGCACCCCTGCTGATCCATCATCACCCACAGACTGCGACAGTTGGAAAACTTGGGCATTGGGAACGAGGTCAGCAGCAACCTGAGAAGTGGTTTGTGACTCTGGGAAGGGTCCAGAAAACAGTTCCTGAGAGTATGCCGGATCGCATTCCAAATTTTCCTGGGAGGGGGCAGACTGTGGGGAAGGAGGTTGAGGTGGAGGAGCCAGAGGAGTGCTCCCTTGGTTAACGTGGGTGGACTGCGTGGAAGACTGACTGGTGGACAAATTACTTGAAGCATTATCCGCAATCCACGAGATCAGCTGTTCGCACTGTTGTGGTTTCAACAGTCCTCTACCACGTGTCCCTGTAAGTTGAGACATGAAGCTAGGGAGTGTAGCTCTGCGGCGTTCCACAGCTCCCTCATCAGCAGGTACTGTCTCACCCTGCCCAGGACCACGGCCTCTGCCCCCTGCAGTAATTGAATGCCCACGCCCACGTCCTCGACCCTTAGCCCTGGGGTTCAACATTTTCTGTATATAAGTGTATTATATAAAAATAAATAAATAAATGGGCCTGGTGTACTGAAACCCACAAACTTGTTCAGTCTGGTTTAATTAAGTGACGTAAAGAAAGTGTCACCTGGACAGAAATGTAGTGAGTGTACTGAACTGTGACACACAGAATGGTTCCACGCAGCTGTGTGAAATGGATTTGTATCACTGAGCTAAAACAACAAAAAAACAATTTTTTTTATATATTTTTTTTGTAGTTTTGTTTTTTTGGGAACGTGACGTGCAGAAACTATCGTAGAGCTGACTGACACCCTACTGACGGTGGCTATTTAGACTGCGACCCAGACAAATGTCGCACAGAGATTTTTGGGATCAAGCTATACACGTGACAGGCAGCAAAAGACTTGGTTGTATTAAGTGACGTACAGAAAGTGTCACCTGGACAGAAAATAGTGAGTGTACTGAACTGTGACACACAGAATGGTTCCACACTACTGTGTGAAATGGATTTGTATCACTGAGCTAAAACAACAAAAAAACTATTTTTTTTATATATTTTTTTTTAGTTTTGTTTTTTTGGGAACGTGACGTGCAGAAACTATCGTAGAGCTAACTGACACCCTACTGACGGTGGCTATTTAGACTGCGACCCAGACAAATGTCGCACAGAGATTTTTGGGATCAAGCTATACACGTGACAGGCAGCAAAAGACTTGGTTGTATTAAGTGACGTACAGAAAGTGTCACCTGGACAGAAAATAGTGAGTGTACTGAACTGTGACACACAGAATGGTTCCACACTGCTGTGTGCAATGGATTTGTATCACTGAGATATAACATTAAAAAAAGGGGGTTATATATGGCGATAGCTGCACTACTAGTGCCAGCCAGCCAAGCCAGGAGACAAAAAAATGTCTTGTAGCCCTTAGAAGGGCTGTTGGGTTCTTTGTGGGTGATTCCTGCCTAACAGAGAACTAAATGCAGGCCCTAACACTGTCCCTGAAAGGCAGCAGCTCTATCCCTAACGACATCCAGACGGCATCTGAGCCGAGCACCGCGGCCAGTCACTAGTATATTCCAGGGTCACCTGATCAGGCCAGCCAACCCCTGCTATTGACATGTAAGGGCCCCACGTGATGCTGGGTGTACCGCAGAGTCTCCTGGCTTGTGATTGGCGGGGTTTATAGGCGCCAAAAAAGCACGATGAGGAAGTTGCCATTTCCTCGAGCATGGCGAGATACTCGTCCGAGCAGCGAGCACTTACGAGTACCCTAATACTCGAACGAGCACCAAGCTCGGACGAGTATGCTCGCTCATCTCTAGTAATTACACCTACTCATCGCTACCCAGGTTACGGCTAGGATGTAAACAATGAAGAGGAGGCAGCGCTGGTACGGCGCGCGCCTCCTCTTAAAACAGCTGATCAGCGGGGGTGCCGGACCCCCGCCGATCTGATATTGATGACCTTTCCTGAGGATAGGTCATCAATAAATATAACTTGGAGAACCCCGTTAATATGATATGCAAACACCATCCAAAATTATATTGTTGGAAATTCCCATTAATAATGCTTCTGCATAGTTTATGGATACTAGAGAAGTGGACGAAGGGATATGATTTTCAAGGGAAAAGTGTGACTTACGGTACTGTGATGACATGTATGAGTCTTGTTCTGTGGAATTAAATTAGATTTTAAAGGAATTACTGTATCCACTTTGGACTATTCCTTTTTGTTAGGAGTTGATAATAGCAAAATCTGTAAGGCAATATGGCAGCAACTCAGCAAGTGTTAATTTCCCCCCAATATACCCAGAGAAAAGCTCTAAGTAAGGCAACACATAAAAAGTAACACATCCAATACATTCACTAATATATTGATTTCATTATAGCTAAAATAAAGCCACAAACATTTAAAATGACATGGTTGGGTACATGATGAGTACCTTCTCCAGTAGTACAAACATTAACCTAAAATACAGTAACAGGAACCAGACCGATAAAATAACCTCAATAAACCTGCCTATGTTTATTACAATGGTTCAATTGTGTCAGATTCCTAAATAAATAAAACCAACAATATATAAGTAACATGTATTGCAAATCAAAGAAGTGTTATACTAATTATTTGAAAGTGGAGGTCCAAGGGTTCGCACTATGCCCTGCTCCACATGTATTGCCGGAACCACCGTCTTCCTCAGGAGTTAATGATTAATCACATGTCTTACTGAGTATATATACAAATGCTAAGAAAAACCAACCAATAAAGTGAAATCTATTACTAATGATTCATTAGGAACACAGAGACATAATATGCCTGCGCAGTAAATATGACATTTCCCCCACAGTAATACTGCAATTGAAATTAAAGGGGTTGCCTCACTTCAGCTAATAGCATTTATTATGTAGAGGAAGTTAATACGAGACACTTACTAATGTATCGTTATTATCCATATTGCTGGCATATTCCTTTGCTGGCTTGAATCATTTTTCAATCACATTATAGACTGCTCGTTTCCATGGTTACGATCACCCTGCAATACATCCGTGGTGGTCGTGCTTGTACACTAAAGGGAAAAGCCCTAGGGTACATGCGCTCCCAGGGTCCCGACCATGAGAGAAGCCAATGCTTTTTCCTATAGTGTGCAAGCATGACCACCACTGATGGATTGCAGGGTGGTCGTAACCATGGAAACGAGCAGTGTATAATGTGATGAAAAAATTAATGCAGCCAGCAAAGGAAGCAATATGGATAATAACAATATATTAGTAACTGCCTTGTATTAACTTCTTCTACATAATAAGTGCCCCTTGCTGAAGTGAGACAACCCCTTTAAGTATTAGACAGTTCTTATTCCGATAAATGTGCTATACATATCACTCTGGCTAATAGACAAGGTACTGCATCAGCCTTAGTGCTGCATCTGCTTTTCATTTCATGATTTTCACCTAATAGCAAAATACTTCTTGCCTAAACATGTTTCTGAAATGTTCTCCAGATTTCAAGAGTTTATGCCAATACATATTACAGACGTATATCATTTCAGGAAGCTTTTTTTTAGAATGAATGCGCAAAGAGGATTTAAGAAACTTAACTTTAGTAATTAAATATGCCTACATACATGCAGACCAAGAGCCATCATAGGTCCCATTCCTCAAGCAGTAGCAGATTGGCCACAGACCTGACAGTGTCCTTCCTTGTGGGGCGATGCCTCAGGGGGTCACCAAAGCCCTCCTCTCTCCTGCTGTTTGGGTACATAAAAAGCTCTCAGTGGTAACGGTATGAGAATCAGGTACTTATGTACCCGGCTAATGACCGCACATGCCCTCCTGAATTAATCTGCTGTGGCCTGCATCTCACCTCCTAAGATCCCTGCTCCATATCCTAATCAGAGACAACTGGAGAAAAAGGGTAGAAATGGCATCTATTGATGGCCACCACAGAGAGAGACAGCTTTTGGGACAGTATATTCTGTTTCTCTGTGGTATATGGTTTTGATGGGAAGGTATTTTGCGCTATGGTATTGCTGATGTCGCCTATTTGTGTTGCCCTGCCTTCTGTCAATTTGAACCCCCACCCCCTACAACATGGGGCCACAGGTCACACTTTAATGAGGCGGGGCACTATGGAGGGCGTCAGTGTTAAGTGGTGGGAGGCTGTGGAGTTCGCTGTTAAGGCGAGGTGATGTAGAGGTCACTGTTATGGGGGATGCTGTCAATATCTTTTATCCTCACACAGAAAAATGAAAATAGATGAAATAGATTAAATATACCCATGCGAAGCCAGGTCCTTCTGCTACTATATATACATAACTACAAAAAAAAGGGGGGGTCAGTCAGCACATCCCAATGGCTAGAAACACGAAGAAAAAAACACAATGCAGCAGAACTCTGCAAACACAAAGAACGTACAATAATGCCACAACTATAGAAAATATTCTAGTGCTAATGCTATGCTTATTTTGTAAATTTGAGATTCTTCGTAAATACATGTTGTACAAATGTCAAAGCGATCTCTATAAGGTGGGAACCTAACAATAAATACCTGTTATGTGCCACAATGGCCACTATAAAATTCAGGGAGTGCAGGATCCACATGCTGTCTGGCACCAGGAGAGGTATAGAGTGGTCTCAGCATGCATGTTGGTACCTGCATTCCCAGGATTTAATGGAGGCTATTATGGCACCAAAAATGGTAGGTTCCCATCTTACAGAGATCGCCTTGACATTTGGCAGACGGGCCCAAATTTTTTACAAAATGTATTTGCCAAGAATCTCAAATTTACAAAATAAGTGTAGCATTAGCACCAGAATATTTTCTATAGTTATGGCATTATTGTACTTTATTTGTGTTTGCAGAGTGCTGTTGCATTTTATGATATATATATATACAGTACAGACTACAGATGAGCGAATCGATTCGTCGATTCGTTGATTCGTATCGAATCTTGGGAATTTTTAGCTGCGAAGCAAATCCGAATATTAGGTGATTCGCTTCGGCTTTGTACGCATTCGCTACGTAGTTTGTCCTATAAATTATACGCTATTGCTACGTATAAGTTGCTGTATACGCTGTTGCGTACGAATTCAATTCATTAGCGAACTTTTACTGTTAGTTCGTTTATCGTGCGCAAAAGCCCAGGAAGAAAGCAGTCACCTGACCTAGTGGGCAGGGCTTGCTCTGATTGGCTCAGGCTCGGTAAGCCAGTGACGCATCACTTCTGCTGCGACTGCTGAGACGAGCAGAAGCACTGTGTGTGAAGTTCTGAAACCTGTTTTGTGAACATTTGATATAATAGCTCTGGGAATCCATATTACACATATCAGGGATACTGCAGGGCAATTGCAGGGCAAGTTCAGGCCTAATATTTAATCAAGCAGGGAGAGAGAGACAGGGAGAGATAGGGAGAGACAGGGAGAGACAGTGAGATACAGGGACAAAGACCAGCTGCAGGGCCACAGAGTGAATTGAAAAATATCTGGAATGGATAAGTAAAAGGGGTCCAGTTCCAGCCAGACTTTGAGCTTTAAAAAAAAGGAGAAGGTGGCACAGGGCAGCAGTGCCAAAAGACCTGTAGCCAGAGCATCTACTAATAGTATTCGCAATACTTGGCCGTTGTTCCACCAGGCTAACCCACCGAGGCGCAAAATTGTACTGGAGGAGAAAGTAGATGAGGTAGTGGAGTGGATGGCACGCTCATCTCAGTCTCAGCCGGATGATCTGCTGTCATCTGCTGATATAGTATCCATATGTAGCCAGGGGTCAGACTCGTACTGCTCCACCATTCCACTCAAGCAAACCCGTTCATTTTCTGCCACCTGCATACCTCCCAACTGTCCCGGATCCAGCGGGACAATCCCGGATTGCTGTCCCGTTGTCCCGGGCGGGGGAGGTATGTCCCGCTTTCAGCTGTCTCTGCTTCGATAGGAGGCAGAGACAGCTGATGGTGAAGCAGAGAGCCATTAGCTCCCCACACCATTCACCTCTGCCTCCTTCCCCCACTTTGTACTAACCTCATCAG
This sequence comes from Rhinella marina, assembly GCA_900303285.1. Lineage (NCBI taxonomy): Eukaryota > Metazoa > Chordata > Amphibia > Anura > Bufonidae > Rhinella > Rhinella marina. Next base: position 36,167 of record ONZH01030069.1, read on the forward strand.
GGGTGAGGGGGAGGGGGCTGTGGAGGACTTGGTTCGTCCTCTGTAGTGGCTAGAATGGAGTTGCTTGAAGGAGGTCTGTGACGTCACTGGTCACATGCTTCTTCATGGTCACATGACCAATCCCGACTGCAGGAGCTTGTTGAAGGAGGAGGGGCTGTGTGTGCTGGCCAGAAGCCCAGTGATGGAGGATGTGCTGCAGTCCTGGAGGACACAGAGCTTCATGGGGAGCAGGTAAAGGGCAGTAAATGGAGCTCATACTGTATATGAGGGGGCAGGTGGAGTACTCAGGGGCAGTGGGGTTCAAGTGTAGTGGAGTCTGGGGCAATTACAGGGGTTTATAGTACAGATCTGGGTGTATTCTGGGGGGCTTTATAGGGTGTAAATCCGTGAGGGGGAGCATGTGGTGTATTTTGGGGGCCATGGGGGGTTTATGGGGTGTTAATCTGTGAGGGGGGCATGTGGTGTATTTTGGGGGCCATGGGGGGGCTTTATGGGGTGTAAATCTGTGAGGGGGGCATGTGGTGTATTCTGGGGGACATGGGGCAGATCTGAGGGGGGGTTTAATGGGGTGTAAATCTGTGAGGGGGATGGGGGGCATGTGGTGTATTTCGGGGGACAGAACAGGAGAGGGCTCCAGCATAATGGAGACCGGACGGATCTGTTATGCAGGCTATAGGCTTCTATTATGACAGAATAAATAACGTCTCCAAAGGCATTCCGTTATGCACTCAGTCATAGAATTGCATTATGGTCCGTGGTAACAGAATCCATATAGCAATTCACTTTTTATCTCAACCTGAACACGAATTTCAAAATATGAAATTCACTCATCCCTAATAGTGATGTTATGTACATGGACTGTACATTGGAGGAGGCTGTATTTAGAGGGTGATGTACCGTAATTTACATGGGACTGTACATTGGAATAGTCTGTAGATAATGATATGTACATGGGACTGTATGTTGGATGGGCTGAAGGGAGGGGAGCGATGATATTTAGCACATAGGTAATGCTGAGCGAACTTCTGTTTTCAAGTTTCACGTACAAGGTTCGGGTTATTAGAGATGAGCGAATCATTCAAAAAATTATTCGCCGAACATTCGCTGAACTTTTCCTAAGATTTGTGTATTCGACGAATAGATTCGTTGTATTTGCGTACAAAATATACGTTATTATGTGCTATTAGCGAACATTCGCTCACTAATAACGAACGTTCATTTACAAAATGTACGCAACTGCTTAGAAGACGTACGCATGAGCATTCAAATAGCTTACGAATCTCAGCGTACTATTGTCTAAGCGATTACGTAATACGCAGGCACGTACGAGGAGAGGCCGCGGCGTGCACTCCTCAGAGGCAGAGCGAATATTCAAGACATATATATGGTAAAGTGCAAATACATTATTATAGGTATAATATAAAAATTTTAAATATCACCTACCTAGTATGCTCACGGGCACGTTTAAGTCTCTTTTCTTCTGACGCTTTTCATAGAATTGGAGCAGAGTCCCAAACTCAGTCGCAATTTGTAATCCACATAGGTAAAATTGGTAATCCAAATGGATAAAAAAAAGCCGCAAAGGTTCCTTAAAAACCCTCTTTCAAGGGGCTCCCCAAATAACCTGAAAAGGGGGAAAAAGGGATGAGGCGCACAAATGCGCTACTTAATTTCCTGAGTTCCCTCGTCATCCTCCCGCGCTGGAGAAAGGGGCGGAACTACCAGGGAGGAGTCTGCATCGCTGAATTGAATTCATACGCAACAGCGTATAGAGTAACTACCAGGGAAAAGTCTGCATCGCTGAATTGAATTCGTACGCGACAGCGTATAGAGTAACTAAATTATACGTAGAGTAGCGTATAATTTATAGGACACACTACGTAGCAAATGTGTACAAAAGCGAAGCGAATCACCTAATATTCGGATTTGCTTCGCAGCTGAAAAATCCCAAGATTCGATACGAAGCGGCAAATAGATTCGCTCATCTCTACGGGTTATCTAAGAATTTAGTTATGGATTCCGTTATGACGGACTATAATGTATGGTTCTTGGTAGCGGAATCCATAACAGAATTCTTAGATAACCCGAACCTTGTATGCCGAATTTGAAGACAGAAGTCCGCTCATCACTACCTGCATGCAAATGAATGTGAGGCTAGTTTAAGTAACAGTTGTCAGACGGCCATTTTTATAACCAATTATGTCTATAAGGTCGGCCACACAGCTGTTTCTTAAATGGCCAAATAATAGCGGCTGTTAGAAAGGACATGTAGGACAGGTGTTTTGTTATTTTTGGGCGGAGTTAGAGGCGTGGCCACACATAGTGTCCCTCTTTCCTCTTTTCAAAAGTTGGGAGGTATGCTCTCGGGCTTCAGTGTTCCCTCCTAGTGGTGTCCCTTCTGCGATTTGTAAAAAAAAAAAGCCACTGAAGCCCACCTTATAATCCAGTGGTTATAGAGGACAGCCTCCCTGAGGATTTCTTAGAGGGCAGTCAGAGTTTGGACTGCCCGGAATTGTCAGTTGGTGGGGAACAGCCTAATTTGCATTCCGAAAAATGTGTTGTGGAGGAGTCTGATGATGAATCTGATGTGTTAGACCGGAGGACCTGGGAAGCGGATCGGGCTGGTGAGGAGGATTTGAGCTCAGAGGAGGAGGGTGGTACTAGTAGTGGCAGCAACAGAGGGCAGAGGCAAGTTAGGCCCAGCGCTAGTGCTTCCCTGGGAACTAGCGAGACCCCAAATATAGTGGGGCCGGCACCAGAGTGTAAGCGTACAAGGGCTACAAGCTTGGCCAGCTGTGGAGGGCGCACGTCGGGTGTGTGGAAGTATTTTACCACTCTGCCGGGGGATAGCAGTATGGCCACGTGTAATTTGTGTAAACAGAAATTGAGCCGTGGGAAAGCCACAAATGTTGGGACCACTGCTCTGTGGAACCATTTGAAGCGGGCGCCATGCCGGCAATTTAGAGCAACCATTGATACTAAAG
>ONZH01030070.1:0-34945 GCA_900303285.1 Rhinella marina
CTCACAATTGTTCACTGGACTGTAGTTTATATAATTGAGTGAAAAAAATTATTCTCTAGACTGTGGCTAGTGTATCACACACCTCACAATTGTTCACTGGACTGTAGTTTATATAATGAGTGAAAAAAAATTATTCTCTAGACAGTGGCTAGTGTATCACACACCTCACAATTGTTCACTGGACTGTAGTTTATATAATTGAGTGAAAAAATTATTCTCTAGACTGTGGCTAGTGTATCGCACACCTCACAATTGTTCACTGGACTGTAGTTTATATAATTGAGTGAAAAAAATTATTCTCTAGACTGTGGCTAGTGTATCGCACACCTCACAATTGTTCACTGGACTGTAGTTTATATAATTGAGTGAAAAAAATATTCTCTAGACTGCGGCTAGTGTATCGCACACCTCACAATTGTTCACTGGACTGTAGTTTATATAATTGAGTGAAAAAATTATTCTCTAGACTGTGGCTAGTGTATCACACACCTCACAATTGTTCACTGGACTGTAGTTTATATAATTGAGTGAAAAAAATTATTCTCTAGACTGCGGCTAGTGTATCGCACACCTCACAATTGTTCACTGGACTGTAGTTTATATAATTGAGTGAAAAAACGTATTCTCTAGACTGCTGGCTAGTGTATCGCACACCTCACAATTGTTCACTGGACTGTAGTTTATATAATTGAGTGAAAAAAAATTATTCTCTAGGACTGTGGCTAGTGTATCACACACCTCACAATTGTTCACTGGACTGTAGTTTATATAATTGAGTGAAAAAAATATTCTCTAGACTGTGGCTAGTGTATCGCACACCTCACAATTGTTCACTGGACTGTAGTTTATATAATTGAGTGAAAAAAATTATTCTCTAGACTGTGGCTAGTGTATCGCACACCTCACAATTGTTCACTGGACTGTAGTTTATATAATTGAGTGAAAAAAAATTATTCTCTAGACTGCGGCTAGTGTATCGCACACCTCACAATTGTTCACTGGACTGTAGTTTATATAATTGAGTGAAAAAAAGTATTCTCTAGACTGAGGCTAGTGTATCGCACACCTCACAATTGTTCACTGGACTGTAGTTTATATAATTGAGTGAAAAAAATTATTCTCTAGACTGTGGCTAGTGTATCACACACCTCACAATTGTTCACTGGACTGTAGTTTATATAATTGAGTGAAAAAAATTATTCTCTAGACTGTGGCTAGTGTATCGCACACCTCACAATTGTTCACTGGACTGTAGTTTATATAATTGAGTGAAAAAAAATTATTCTCTAGACTGCGGCTAGTGTATCACACACCTCACAATTGTTCACTGGACTGTAGTTTATATAATTGAGTGAAAAAAAATATTCTCTAGACTGTGGCTAGTGTATCGCACACCTCACAATTGTTCACTGGACTGTAGTTTATATAATTGAGTGAAAAAAAATTATTCTCTAGACTGTGGCTAGTGTATCACACACCTCACAATTGTTCACTGGACTGTAGTTTATATAATTAGTGAAAAAAATTATTCTCTAGACTGTGGCTAGTGTATCGACACACCTCACAATTGTTCACTGGACTGTAGTTTATATAATTGAGTGAAAAAAAAAATTTCTCTAGACTGTGGCTAGTGTATCACACACCTCACAATTGTTCACTGGACTGTAGTTTATATAATTGAGTGAAAAAATTATTCTCTAGACTGTGGCTAGTGTATCACACACCTCACAATTGTTCACTGGACTGTAGTTTATATAATTGAGTGAAAAAAATTATTCTCTAGACTGGCTAGTGTATGCACAACCTCACAATTGTTCACTGGACTGTAGTTTATATAATTGAGTGAAAAAATTATTCTCTAGACTGTGGCTAGTGTATCACACACCTCACAATTGTTCACTGGACTGTAGTTTATATAATTGAGTGAAAAAAATTATTCTCTAGACTGCGGCTAGTGTATCACACACCTCACAATTGTTCACTGGACTGTAGTTTATATAATTGAGTGAAAAAAATTATTCTCTAGACTGTGGCTAGTGTATCACACACCTCACAATTGTTCACTGGACTGTAGTTTATATAATTGAGTGAAAAAAACTATTCTCTAGACTGTGGCTAGTGTATCGCACACCTCACAATTGTTCACTGGACTGTAGTTTATATAATTGAGTGAAAAAAATTATTCTCTAGACTGTGGCTAGTGTATCGCACACCTCACAATTGTTCACTGGACTGTAGTTTATATAATTGAGTGAAAAAAATTATTCTCTAGACTGTGGCTAGTGTATCGCACACCTCACAATTGTTCACTGGACTGTAGTTTATATAATTGAGTGAAAAAAAATTATTCTCTAGACTGTGGCTAGTGTATCGCACACCTCACAATTGTTCACTGGACTGTAGTTTATATAATTGAGTGAAAAAAAGTATTCTCTAGACTGCGGCTAGTGTATCGCACACCTCACAATTGTTCACTGGACTGTAGTTTATATAATTGAGTGAAAAAAATTATTCTCTAGACTGTGGCTAGTGTATCGCACACCTCACAATTGTTCACTGGACTGTAGTTTATATAATTGAGTGAAAAAAATTATTCTCTAGACTGTGGCTAGTGTATCGCACACCTCACAATTGTTCACTGGACTGTAGTTTATATAATTGAGTGAAAAAAATTATTCTCTAGACTGTGGCTAGTGTATCACACACCTCACAATTGTTCACTGGACTGTAGTTTATATAATTGAGTGAAAAAAAATTATTCTCTAGACTGTGGCTAGTGTATCGCACACCTCACAATTGTTCACTGGACTGTAGTTTATATAATTGAGTGAAAAAAATTATTCTCTAGACTGTGGCTAGTGTATCGCACACCTCACAATTGTTCACTGGACTGTAGTTTATATAATTGAGTGAAAAAAACGTATTCTCTAGACTGAGGCTAGTGTATCGCACACCTCACAATTGTTCACTGGACTGTAGTTTATATAATTGAGTGAAAAAAATTATTCTCTAGACTGTGGCTAGTGTATCGCACACCTCACAATTGTTCACTGGACTGTAGTTTATATAATTGAGTGAAAAAAATTATTCTCTAGACTGTGGCTAGTGTATCGCACACCTCACAATTGTTCACTGGACTGTAGTTTATATAATTGAGTGAAAAAAATTATTCTCTAGACTGCGGCTAGTGTATCACACACCTCACAATTGTTCACTGGACTGTAGTTTATATAATTGAGTGAAAAAAATTATTCTCTAGACTGTGGCTAGTGTATCGCACACCTCACAATTGTTCACTGGACTGTAGTTTATATAATTGAGTGAAAAAAATTATTCTCTAGACTGTGGCTAGTGTATCGCACACCTCACAATTGTTCACTGGACTGTAGTTTATATAATTGAGTGAAAAAAATTATTCTCTAGACTGTGGCTAGTGTATCACACACCTCACAATTGTTCACTGGACTGTAGTTTATATAATTGAGTGAAAAAAATTATTCTCTAGACTGTGGCTAGTGTATCGCACACCTCACAATTGTTCACTGGACTGTAGTTTATATAATTGAGTGAAAAAAATTATTCTCTAGACTGTGGCTAGTGTATCACACACCTCACAATTGTTCACTGGACTGTAGTTTATATAATTGAGTGAAAAAAATTATTCTCTAGACTGTGGCTAGTGTATCGCACACCTCACAATTGTTCACTGGACTGTAGTTTATATAATTGAGTGAAAAAAATTATTCTCTAGACTGCGGCTAGTGTATCGCACACCTCACAATTGTTCACTGGACTGTAGTTTATATAATTGAGTGAAAAAAAATTATTCTCTAGACTGTGGCTAGTGTATCGCACACCTCACAATTGTTCACTGGACTGTAGTTTATATAATTGAGTGAAAAAAAATTATTCTCTAGACTGTGGCTAGTGTATCGCACACCTCACAATTGTTCACTGGACTGTAGTTTATATAATTGAGTGAAAAAATTATTCTCTAGACTGTGGCTAGTGTATCGCACACCTCACAATTGTTCACTGGACTGTAGTTTATATAATTGAGTGAAAAAAATTATTCTCTAGACTGTGGCTAGTGTATCGCACACCTCACAATTGTTCACTGGACTGTAGTTTATATAATTGAGTGAAAAAAAATTATTCTCTAGACTGCGGCTAGTGTATCACACACCTCACAATTGTTTCACTGGACTGTAGTTTATATAATTGAGTGAAAAAAATTATTCTCTAGACTGCGGCTAGTGTATCGCACACCTCACAATTGTTCACTGGACTGTAGTTTATATAATTGAGTGAAAAAAACTATTCTCTAGACTGTGGCTAGTGTATCACACACCTCACAATTGTTCACTGGACTGTAGTTTATATAATTGAGTGAAAAAAATTATTCTCTAGACTGTGGCTAGTGTATCGCACACCTCACAATTGTTCACTGGACTGTAGTTTATATAATTGAGTGAAAAAAATTATTCTCTAGACTGTGGCTAGTGTATCGCACACCTCACAATTGTTCACTGGACTGTAGTTTATATAATTGAGTGAAAAAAAATATTCTCTAGACTGTGGCTAGTGTATCGCACACCTCACAATTGTTCACTGGACTGTAGTTTATATAATTGAGTGAAAAAAATTATTCTCTAGACTGTGGCTAGTGTATCGCACACCTCACAATTGTTCACTGGACTGTAGTTTATATAATTGAGTGAAAAAAATTATTCTCTAGACTGTGGCTAGTGTATCGCACACCTCACAATTGTTCACTGGACTGTAGTTTATATAATTGAGTGAAAAAAATTATTCTCTAGACTGTGGCTAGTGTATCGCACACCTCACAATTGTTCACTGGACTGTAGTTTATATAATTGAGTGAAAAAAATTATTCTCTAGACTGTGGCTAGTGTATCGCACACCTCACAATTGTTCACTGGACTGTAGTTTATATAATTGAGTGAAAAAAATTATTCTCTAGACTGTGGCTAGTGTATCGCACACCTCACAATTGTTCACTGGACTGTAGTTTATATAATTGAGTGAAAAAAAATATTCTCTAGACTGTGGCTAGTGTATCGCACACCTCACAATTGTTCACTGGACTGTAGTTTATATAATTGAGTGAAAAAAATTATTCTCTAGACTGAGGCTAGTGTATCGCACACCTCACAATTGTTCACTGGACTGTAGTTTATATAATTGAGTGAAAAAAATTATTCTCTAGACTGTGGCTAGTGTATCGCACACCTCACAATTGTTCACTGGACTGTAGTTTATATAATTGAGTGAAAAAAATTATTCTCTAGACTGTGGCTAGTGTATCGCACACCTCACAATTGTTCACTGGACTGTAGTTTATATAATTGAGTGAAAAAAAATTATTCTCTAGACTGTGGCTAGTGTATCGCACACCTCACAATTGTTCACTGGACTGTAGTTTATATAATTGAGTGAAAAAAAGTATTCTCTAGACTGTGGCTAGTGTATCACACACCTCACAATTGTTCACTGGACTGTAGTTTATATAATTGAGTGAAAAAAATTATTCTCTAGACTGTGGCTAGTGTATCGCACACCTCACAATTGTTCACTGGACTGTAGTTTATATAATTGAGTGAAAAAAATTATTCTCTAGACTGTGGCTAGTGTATCACACACCTCACAATTGTTCACTGGACTGTAGTTTATATAATTGAGTGAAAAAAATTATTCTCTAGACTGTGGCTAGTGTATCGCACACCTCACAATTGTTCACTGGACTGTAGTTTATATAATTGAGTGAAAAAAATTATTCTCTAGACTGTGGCTAGTGTATCACACACCTCACAATTGTTCACTGGACTGTAGTTTATATAATTGAGTGAAAAAAATTATTCTCTAGACTGTGGCTAGTGTATCACACACCTCACAATTGTTCACTGGACTGTAGTTTATATAATTGAGTGAAAAAAATTATTCTCTAGACTGTGGCTAGTGTATCGCACACCTCACAATTGTTCACTGGACTGTAGTTTATATAATTGAGTGAAAAAAATTATTCTCTAGACTGTGGCTAGTGTATCGCACACCTCACAATTGTTCACTGGACTGTAGTTTATATAATTGAGTGAAAAAAATTATTCTCTAGACTGTGGCTAGTGTATCACACACCTCACAATTGTTCACTGGACTGTAGTTTATATAATTGAGTGAAAAAAATTATTCTCTAGACTGAGGCTAGTGTATCGCACACCTCACAATTGTTCACTGGACTGTAGTTTATATAATTGAGTGAAAAAAATATTCTCTAGACTGTGGCTAGTGTATCGCACACCTCACAATTGTTCACTGGACTGTAGTTTATATAATTGAGTGAAAAAAATTATTCTCTAGACTGTGGCTAGTGTATCACACACCTCACAATTGTTCACTGGACTGTAGTTTATATAATTGAGTGAAAAAAAATTATTCTCTAGACTGTGGCTAGTGTATCGCACACCTCACAATTGTTCACTGGACTGTAGTTTATATAATTGAGTGAAAAAAATTATTCTCTAGACTGCGGCTAGTGTATCGCACACCTCACAATTGTTCACTGGACTGTAGTTTATATAATTGAGTGAAAAAAATTATTCTCTAGACTGTGGCTAGTGTATCGCACACCTCACAATTGTTCACTGGACTGTAGTTTATATAATTGAGTGAAAAAAATTATTCTCTAGACTGTGGCTAGTGTATCGAACACCTCACAATTGTTCACTGGACTGTAGTTTATATAATTGAGTGAAAAAAATTATTCTCTAGACTGCGGCTAGTGTATCACACACCTCACAATTGTTCACTGGACTGTAGTTTATATAATTGAGTGAAAAAAATATTCTCTAGACTGTGGCTAGTGTATCGCACACCTCACAATTGTTCACTGGACTGTAGTTTATATAATTGAGTGAAAAAAATTATTCTCTAGACTGAGGCTAGTGTATCGCACACCTCACAATTGTTCACTGGACTGTAGTTTATATAATTGAGTGAAAAAAATTATTCTCTAGACTGTGGCTAGTGTATCCACACCTCACAATTGTTCACTGGACTGTAGTTTATATAATTGAGTGAAAAAAATTATTCTCTAGACTGTGGCTAGTGTATCGCACACCTCACAATTGTTCACTGGACTGTAGTTTATATAATTGAGTGAAAAAAATTATTCTCTAGACTGTGGCTAGTGTATCGCACACCTCACAATTGTTCACTGGACTGTAGTTTATATAATTGAGTGAAAAAAAATTATTCTCTAGACTGTGGCTAGTGTATCGCACACCTCACAATTGTTCACTGGACTGTAGTTTATATAATTGAGTGAAAAAAATATTCTCTAGACTGTGGCTAGTGTATCACACACCTCACAATTGTTCACTGGACTGTAGTTTATATAATTGAGTGAAAAAAATTATTCTCTAGACTGTGGCTAGTGTATCGCACACCTCACAATTGTTCACTGGACTGTAGTTTATATAATTGAGTGAAAAAAATTATTCTCTAGACTGTGGCTAGTGTATCACACACCTCACAATTGTTCACTGGACTGTAGTTTATATAATTGAGTGAAAAAAATTATTCTCTAGACTGTGGCTAGTGTATCACACACCTCACAATTGTTCACTGGACTGTAGTTTATATAATTGAGTGAAAAAAATTATTCTCTAGACTGTGGCTAGTGTATCGCACACCTCACAATTGTTCACTGGACTGTAGTTTATATAATTGAGTGAAAAAAATTATTCTCTAGACTGCGGCTAGTGTATCGCACACCTCACAATTGTTCACTGGACTGTAGTTTATATAATTGAGTGAAAAAAATTATTCTCTAGACTGTGGCTAGTGTATCGCACACCTCACAATTGTTCACTGGACTGTAGTTTATATAATTGAGTGAAAAAAAACTATTCTCTAGACTGGGCTAGTGTATCGCACACCTCACAATTGTTCACTGGACTGTAGTTTATATAATTGAGTGAAAAAAATTATTCTCTAGACTGCGGCTAGTGTATCGCACACCTCACAATTGTTCACTGGACTGTAGTTTATATAATTGAGTGAAAAAAATTATTCTCTAGACTGTGGCTAGTGTATCGCACACCTCACAATTGTTCACTGGACTGTAGTTTATATAATTGAGTGAAAAAAATTATTCTCTAGACTGTGGCTAGTGTATCGCACACCTCACAATTGTTCACTGGACTGTAGTTTATATAATTGAGTGAAAAAAATTATTCTCTAGACTGTGGCTAGTGTATCGCACACCTCACAATTGTTCACTGGACTGTAGTTTATATAATTGAGTGAAAAAAATTATTCTCTAGACTGTGGCTAGTGTATCGCACACCTCACAATTGTTCACTGGACTGTAGTTTATATAATTGAGTGAAAAAAATTATTCTCTAGACTGTGGCTAGTGTATCGCACACCTCACAATTGTTCACTGGACTGTAGTTTATATAATTGAGTGAAAAAAATTATTCTCTAGACTGTGGCTAGTGTATCACACACCTCACAATTGTTCACTGGACTGTAGTTTATATAATTGAGTGAAAAAAATTATTCTCTAGACTGAGGCTAGTGTATCGCACACCTCACAATTGTTCACTGGACTGTAGTTTATATAATTGAGTGAAAAAAATTATTCTCTAGACTGTGGCTAGTGTATCACACACCTCACAATTGTTCACTGGACTGTAGTTTATATAATTGAGTGAAAAAACGTATTCTCTAGACTGCGGCTAGTGTATCGCACACCTCACAATTGTTCACTGGACTGTAGTTTATATAATTGAGTGAAAAAAATTATTCTCTAGACTGTGGCTAGTGTATCACACACCTCACAATTGTTCACTGGACTGTAGTTTATATAATTGAGTGAAAAAAAGTATTCTCTAGACTGAGGCTAGTGTATCGCACACCTCACAATTGTTCACTGGACTGTAGTTTATATAATTGAGTGAAAAAAAATTATTCTCTAGACTGTGGCTAGTGTATCGCACACCTCACAATTGTTCACTGGACTGTAGTTTATATAATTGAGTGAAAAAAATTATTCTCTAGACTGCGGCTAGTGTATCGCACACCTCACAATTGTTCACTGGACTGTAGTTTATATAATTGAGTGAAAAAAATTATTCTCTAGACTGTGGCTAGTGTATCGCACACCTCACAATTGTTCACTGGACTGTAGTTTATATAATTGAGTGAAAAAAATTATTCTCTAGACTGTGGCTAGTGTATCACACACCTCACAATTGTTCACTGGACTGTAGTTTATATAATTGAGTGAAAAAAAATTATTCTCTAGACTGTGGCTAGTGTATCGCACACCTCACAATTGTTCACTGGACTGTAGTTTATATAATTGAGTGAAAAAAAATGTATTCTCTAGACTGCGGCTAGTGTATCGCACACCTCACAATTGTTCACTGGACTGTAGTTTATATAATTGAGTGAAAAAAACGTATTCTCTAGACTGCGGCTAGTGTATCGCACACCTCACAATTGTTCACTGGACTGTAGTTTATATAATTGAGTGAAAAAAATATTCTCTAGACTGCGGCTAGTGTATCACACACCTCACAATTGTTCACTGGACTGTAGTTTATATAATTGAGTGAAAAAAATTATTCTCTAGACTGTGGCTAGTGTATCACACACCTCACAATTGTTCACTGGACTGTAGTTTATATAATTGAGTGAAAAAAATTATTCTCTAGACTGCGGCTAGTGTATCGCACACCTCACAATTGTTCACTGGACTGTAGTTTATATAATTGAGTGAAAAAAACGTATTCTCTAGACTGCGGCTAGTGTATCACACACCTCACAATTGTTCACTGGACTGTAGTTTATATAATTGAGTGAAAAAAATTATTCTCTAGACTGTGGCTAGTGTATCGCACACCTCACAATTGTTCACTGGACTGTAGTTTATATAATTGAGTGAAAAAAATTATTCTCTAGACTGTGGCTAGTGTATCGCACACCTCACAATTGTTCACTGGACTGTAGTTTATATAATTGAGTGAAAAAAATTATTCTCTAGACTGTGGCTAGTGTATCACACACCTCACAATTGTTCACTGGACTGTAGTTTTATAATTGAGTGAAAAAAATTATTCTCTAGACTGTGGCTAGTGTATCGCACACCTCACAATTGTTCACTGGACTGTAGTTTATATAATTGAGTGAAAAAATTATTCTCTAGACTGCGGCTAGTGTATCGCACACCTCACAATTGTTCACTGGACTGTAGTTTATATAATTGAGTGAAAAAAAGTATTCTCTAGACTGCGGCTAGTGTATCGCACACCTCACAATTGTTCACTGGACTGTAGTTTATATAATTGAGTGAAAAAAAGTATTCTCTAGACTGTGGCTAGTGTATCGCACACCTCACAATTGTTCACTGGACTGTAGTTTATATAATTGAGTGAAAAAAACGTATTCTCTAGACTGCGGCTAGTGTATCACACACCACACAATTGTTCAGTGGACTGTAGTTTATATAATTGAGTGAAAAAAATTATTCTCTAGACTGCGGCTAGTGTATCACACACCTCACAATTGTTCACTGGACTGTAGTTTATATAATTGAGTGAAAAAAATTATTCTCTAGACTGCGGCTAGTGTATCGCACACCTCACAATTGTTCACTGGACTGTAGTTTATATAATTGAGTGAAAAAAATTATTCTCTAGACTGCGGCTAGTGTATCGCACACCTCACAATTGTTCACTGGACTGTAGTTTATATAATTGAGTGAAAAAAATTATTCTCTAGACTGCGGCTAGTGTATCGCACACCTCACAATTGTTCACTGGACTGTAGTTTATATAATTGAGTGAAAAAAATATTCTCTAGACTGCGGCTAGTGTATCACACACCTCACAATTGTTCACTGGACTGTAGTTTATATAATTGAGTGAAAAAAATATTCTCTAGACTGTGGCTAGTGTATCACACACCTCACAATTGTTCACTGGACTGTAGTTTATATAATTGAGTGAAAAAAAGTATTCTCTAGACTGCGGCTAGTGTATCGCACACCTCACAATTGTTCACTGGACTGTAGTTTATATAATTGAGTAAAAAAAATATTCTCTAGACTGCGGCTAGTGTATCGCACACCTCACAATTGTTCACTGGACTGTAGTTTATATAATTGAGTGAAAAAAAGTATTCTCTAGACTGCGGCTAGTGTATCGCACACCTCACAATTGTTCACTGGACTGTAGTTTATATAATTGAGTGAAAAAAACGTATTCTCTAGACTGCGGCTAGTGTATCACACACCTCACAATTGTTCACTGGACTGTAGTTTATATAATTGAGTGAAAAAAATTATTCTCTAGACTGCGGCTAGTGTATCGCACACCTCACAATTGTTCACTGGACTGTAGTTTATATAATTGAGTGAAAAAAATATTCTCTAGACTGCGGCTAGTGTATCGCACACCTCACAATTGTTCACTGGACTGTAGTTTATATAATTGAGTGAAAAAAATTATTCTCTAGACTGTGGCTAGTGTATCGCACACCTCACAATTGTTCACTGGACTGTAGTTTATATAATTGAGTGAAAAAAATATTCTCTAGACTGCGGCTAGTGTATCGCACACCTCACAATTGTTCACTGGACTGTAGTTTATATAATTGAGTGAAAAAACTATTCTCTAGACTGCGGCTAGTGTATCACACACCTCACAATTGTTCACTGGACTGTAGTTTATATAATTGAGTGAAAAAAATTATTCTCTAGACTGCGGCTAGTGTATCGCACACCTCACAATTGTTCACTGGACTGTAGTTTATATAATTGAGTGAAAAAAAGTATTCTCTAGACTGCGGCTAGTGTATCGCACACCTCACAATTGTTCACTGGACTGTAGTTTATATAATTGAGTGAAAAAAATTATTCTCTAGACTTGGCTAGTGTATCGCACACCTCACAATTGTTCACTGGACTGTAGTTTATATAATTGAGTGAAAAAAATTATTCTCTAGACTGTGGCTAGTGTATCGCACACCTCACAATTGTTCACTGGACTGTAGTTTATATAATTGAGTGAAAAAAACGTATTCTCTAGACTGTGGCTAGTGTATCGCACACCTCACAATTGTTCACTGGACTGTAGTTTATATAATTGAGTGAAAAAAATTATTCTCTAGACTGCGGCTAGTGTATCGCACACCTCACAATTGTTCACTGGACTGTAGTTTATATAATTGAGTGAAAAAAATTATTCTCTAGACTGGGCTAGTGTATCGCACACCTCACAATTGTTCACTGGACTGTAGTTTATATAATTGAGTGAAAAAAATTATTCTCTAGACTGTGGCTAGTGTATCACACACCTCACAATTGTTCACTGGACTGTAGTTTATATAATTGAGTGAAAAAAAATTATTCTCTAGACTGTGGCTTGTGTATTGCACACCTCTCAATTGTTCACTGAACTGTAGTTTATATAATTGAGTGAAAAAAATCACTCTCTAGACTGCGGCTAGTTTATCACACACCTCACAATTGTTCACTGGACTGTCGTTTATATAATTGAGTGAAAAAAACATATTTTACAGACTGACGCTGCTGTACAGCACACCTCACAATTGTTCACTCGACTGTAGTTTATATAACTGAGTTACAAAACGTATTCCCTAGACTGCACTACAGTTCCCAGCAAGCCAAGGTACATTAGTAGTAAAAATGAGTACTGAGAGGACTTTGGGCAATTTCATTGGGGTCTATGTGGACCATGTGCTGTCCCCTTTCTGCCACCAGTGCACAGTGTGTAGCCAAGATGGCGGTAGCTGCACTACAAGTCCCAGCCAGCAGCCGAGAGGAGGCCAAAAAAAAAAAGTCGTTGTAGCCCTTAGATGGAGCGTTGGGTTCTTTGTGGATGATTCCTGCCTAACCAGATTCTAATTTCACGCCCTAACAGTGTGCGGCCAAGATGACGGTAGTTGCACTAGTCCCAGGCAGCAGCCAGGAGGAGACCAAAAAAAAAAGTGCTTGTAGCCCTTAGAAGGGCTGTTGGGTTCTTTGTGGGTGATTCCTGCCTAACCAACAACTAAATTTAGGCCCTAACACTCTCCCTGACAGACAGCAGCTCTATCCCTAATCTCATGCAGACGGCGTATGACGCGAGCAGTGCGGGACCAGATTCTTATATTCCCAGGTCATCTGATCTGGCCAGGCAATCCCTGCTATCGACTTGTGGGGGCCCCACGTGATGCTAGGATGTACCAAATACTCTCCTGCATGTTGATTGGCTGAAAAAAGGCGGCTAACATGCAGGAAGAGGAAGTTGACATTTCCTTGAGGATCGCGATATGCTCGTCCGAGTAGCGAGCATATGCGAATACTCTAATGCTCGAACGAGCACCAAGCTCGAACGAGCATGTTCGCTTATCTCTAATTGTTATCAAACCTAATTTTTTAAGAAGACCATAATTCACATATTAAGACCCTACAACTCCATTCAAGTGGAAGTGTTTGTGTTGCAGTTTTCTGCACATAAGGATTACTAATTGATAAGCATAACAATACCTACATTTATACTTTGGTTATTTTTGCATTTTAGGAATGCCATAGTGAGGAAATACAGCTCACCTAATCTGAGTTAGTAGATGCAAGAACTACTGTATGTTGGTCAACCATATATCAGATGATGCAGAAACGAGTCCACATAGTGCAATTAAAACAGGTCACCATTGATATAAAATCTAAAACATTGATCAGAGATTCTTCACTGTTCATGTAGTACAACACATATTAGTGCTTACATCGACCAGTGTGACCTCTGCCAACCCAGTGGCCAGATGTTCTCTGCAAACACATATTCCTGATCTGTACTAGAGATAGCCCTCAGAACCTCCCCCTCCACTTTTAGCAAATAATTGTTTATTCCAATGAAAATAAATGATCAGTTCCCTTGACTTTTCCTTACTGTAAGGGTATGTTCACATGACGGATTTTGAAAATGTGTTGTGCTCTCCCTAGTGGTGTGATTATTGTTTTCAAGTTATGATATCAGACTTTAAAGGTGTGATGGGACCTCGTATACATACCCATCTTTAGTTTTGCATGATATTTAACTCTGATTTAACAGATTTAACCATGGGTACATAAGTACACTGTGTACTATGGATATATCATCACATATTTATGTCTAATGGTAACATTTTAGTCCTTACAGATAATATCTTTTTGGCCCATGAGTGATGTATATGGCTCACCACTCTAGGATGGTGAAAGTGGTTGACATAGATGTAACAGGAACGTCTTTCATTGTTCACACTATCAAACTTTCCAGTTACAAGTTTCTTACCAAAGATAACAGATGCATATGGAGCAACTGGTGTATAATTACAGTCTTTCAATGAGGACTCATTCTTAGGGGTAATAGGTGTACCAGTAGTATCGTTTAATACATGACTGCATATTCCCTCCCTTGGCTTGCAGTGAAAACAACTTCTCTGGGCGTCAATACTTTGGTTGGAGTCTCCTCAAGGTGACAGAGGAAAAGATGGCTATGCTACAACTGGCACAACAATAGCCTATTCACTTAGCATGGTCTCTTACAATGTAGATGGTCTTTCACAGACACTCCCAGGTTGTGGTATCTCCATCCTCTCAACAACTATTGACACTTTACACGGCCTTATCTCTCAGCATGTCATTCCTCATGATACACAGCATTGTTTCTCAGACAGGTGGCATACTAGTTTTTGTCAAAGACCTATTTGGTACCGGTAACAAAACCAAAACTGCTATCTGGATACATGGTATTGGTGGATATCTTATGCAACTAGGCTTCGGCCTCAACTCTTCTGTGGTGCCCACCTGTGTCTCTGTCCCATCTAGACCCTGTGGTGGTAATGTCTAGTAACACTTACCACTACTGAAAGCTAGCTAGACACAGGAATCCATCAGCTCCCAACAGTCTTCTGTGGCTTTCCAACATGCAATGTGTCTGCAATGGTTCTGATTGCACCACTATTTGTTTGTTGTTGTACTTGGAATGCTCTAGCTGCAGTGGGGATACTGCTGGTGTTGACCCCCCCCCCTCCACACACACACACACACACACACACATACCTTCAACTAGGTCTTTGCTGCTTTATCTGCCAGTTAAGCTATTGACTTCTGCAAACATTTCATATACAAGAATACAAGAATGCAATACATTTTACTCACAGTGTGTTTCTAAAGTAACCAGCTCATCAGTAACCAGTGTCAACCATATGTAAGACCCCCTCAACACCTAGGCCACGCTTCCCTTGTGTCAGATTGCTGTCACAGTCTACTTGTGATGACACATTTATTTCCCACCATAGCACGCACCATACCACATATAAACTTAGCATAATTAATGCTGACATATCAGCAACAGTCACATAAGTGGGTTGGCCCATGAAAAGTATTCTGCATTTTTCAAAGCAGTTCCTGGATCTGAATACTTTTAGATTTGAATGGAAGTAAATTCCTGTACAGTCATTGAGTTATTCAACACAAAGGGGGAGATTTATCAAACTGGTGTAACATCACATGAGTGTGGGACAATAGTCCTACGGGTGGCCCGACGTGCACAGTATCATTGTAATCAATGATGCTGTGTGCTCCTGTGTGCACGATCGATGCAGCTCTGGGACATATGGCCCGCTCACGGACAGTATGTCTCAGAGGACATACGGTCATGTGAAGGGGGCCTTAGAAAGAGATTTGGAATTATATGATGTCTGATTTTAATTTTTTACACTAATCATGTGATAAACCGTTTAAGAGATATTGCCTTGATATTGCCTATGATATTGCCACAGCAACATCTATGGTAAGCCATAAAAACATAACTTTGTAAAGGGGAAGGAGCCTGCTTTTATACCTCTTACATACTACCAATAATACCTCATGCACACGACCGTAGCAGGTCCGTGCCCGTATTGTAGCCTGCAGACAGCTTAAATGGGTCCACAATCCATATGTACAGTGTGAAACAGGGGCATGGATCCCAAGCACTACAGAGTGCTTCTGTGGGCTTTCTGTCCGTGTCCGTTCACTACTTTTTTGGTGTGAATCGTCGGATGCAGATCACAGACCTGATTCAAGTGAATGGGTCCGCGTCTGCAGACGGAGGGCACACAGTCAGTGCCCATGCATTGCGGGCCCCAACATTTTTTTTAACCAAAACAAACACAAAGTTCTTATGGGAGATACAGAAATAATATCCTGAGCAAACAACCACTTTATTCTAACAAATACTGTTTGTTTTTGCAGTACTTTTTTGTGTTAGTTTGGCATGTTTGAAGACTTAGCTGAATACATAAAATCTTCTGCTTGTTACCAAATCCTATCATGTAAGAAAATATAATATATTATGTATTCAAACCTCCCCATGGGATCCCTGGGGTAACAAAAGCATTAATGTTTGTGGAAGCTTGTAACTCTTTAGACTATAGAAGCAAGCTCATAAGACTATACCATCCATCACAACCCATGTCTATCTGGTGACAGATTGCTCTCAGCAAAGGGGCTTCTCCTGTTGATTAAACATTTGATGTGCATGTTCCAGCAGCTCATAATTGTGCTTAAGAATTTGACGCTGTGCTTGCTATTTATTTTAATAAAATGTGTTTTATTAATAATAGTGACAGTTTATTATTATTGTTTTTATTGTATCTTATAGTTACTGCATTGTAGAGCTTTAGTGGTATGTTTAATTTGTA
Source organism: Rhinella marina (assembly GCA_900303285.1). NCBI lineage: Eukaryota > Metazoa > Chordata > Amphibia > Anura > Bufonidae > Rhinella > Rhinella marina. The sequence continues at coordinate 16,756 of ONZH01030070.1, forward strand.
TATAATTTCCTGGGAAAACATTGATGAACTGTCTAAATCTAACTCCCAGAACTCCAATGAAAAGAAAAATGAAGGAATGGTGCTGCTTTCTGGAGTGCTTCAATTCCTTCTTAAAATTTTTAAACAGTCACAACAGGACATTCATATTTGTCTCTTTGTTTGGTACTACAGCTCAGCCTCATCCACTTAAAGGTGTATTCTGGATTCATAAGATTGATGACCTACTGTAGGAAAGGTCATCAATTACTGATAGGTGGAAGCCCGACTCATGGCACCACTGCAGATCAGTTATTTGAAGGGGGTGCAGCGCTAGTGCTAGAGCTATATTCTCATCAACCAACATGCCGTCTATGTTGTAGTGGTGGAGCATGGTAATTACAACTTCCTCTCATTCCTGACATTAGCTTGAATGGGATAAACAGCTGTAATTACACTGTAGCACCACTACAATGTAGATGGTATATAGGTAAACATTAAAGGAAATCTGTCACCAGGATAGTCACTATTGAAGTAAAGACTTAGCCTAATAGCACTTAGTACCTTATTTCCAGATGTGCCTTTGTTTCAGCAATAGATGTTATCTATCTTCTGAAAATCCAGTTTAATTGGTATGTAAATTAGCTATTAAGGTGCCCAGAGGGGCATCATTCTTGCAGGAAGGAGCCCAGGCACACCTCCTACACCACATTCAAGCCATTACTCTGCCCCCTTTTCCTTGTTCCCAGCATAAGGTTGGGCTTAGCACTAGGAGGAGGCGTGTCTGGGCACCTTCCTGCAAGAGTGACGCCCCTCTGGGCGATTATAGAGGTGACAGATTTCCTTTAAAGAGGGTGGCAGCACTTGGACTAGCACCACAACACCTTCAAACATCTCATCGGCTTGGGGCCGTACCCCACTGATTTTTTTGAAAAGCAGTGATGCTGTCAGAAAAAGTGAAACCATAATAAACATATCTTTGCCACGCCTTAAAATTGGCTTAGGGAGAGATCACTGCACTGCACTGAAGGCTCCATTTGACGCTTTTATTGCAGACTGGTCAAAAAAGTCCTGCATGTAGGACGTTTTTGTCCGGTAAAAAAACAGGATTCTGAACAGTTGACTACAATTGTAGTCAATTGAGCATGTTCAGCTCAGGACAGGTCAGTTATGCGCCTGACACTATTATTTCCATTTTTCTACTCCACTAATTAAGCAGAACAATGGAAAAAAATAGCGGTGATGTGAACCCGGCCTTAGAGCTTTACGTGCTGGTCTTGACATCCCCTGCTCTACCAGAGGATGTGCCTAATTCATGATGATGTACATACCTCGTCATAAATAAGGCACATCCTCCTGCAGTCCGTGCACCAAACAGAAATCTATGACAACTCAGAGCAGCCATAGATTTCTGGCTTTATCTGCGGCAGAAACCTGGCATAAATAAGGATGAATTTGTCAGGGTGTAGGTCATATGTACTGATAAATGGAAAACAACAGAAAAAACATACCACTTAATAATTTCATATTTTTTTCTAAAGCAGTTGGTTCTATATATAATATTTACTCCAAAAATATAGCTCTACATGAAAACAGCCTCAATTTTAGTTTCTGGCCAGTGTTTTCTATCTAGGAGTTTCACATACAAGTAAATTATATTTTCCTGTTTTGTTGATACAGTACATGGTTGGTCTTTCTTGACATCCTGAACCAGCTGATGGTATTGTGCAGAAGAGCAGGTGGTGTCATCAAACAGAACATACAAAACAGTCTATTAAGTTAAGAGATGCAGGCAAGAATGGCTTAAAAATAAAAAAAATTCAGTAATATGTATGTGTATGCTTTTTCAAGTGAATTCTAGCATAGTTCCAGTATCATGATGCCGGCAACTCCAGTATACAGCAGGATGGAGCCTTCCAAAACAGCTGATCAGTGGGATGCTGGGTGATAAATCCCCAGCTATCTGATACTGAAATATTAATTATCAATAGTGTTAAGGGAATTGAAGCATCTGAAATTAAATTCAGTCCAAAGTTTAGGAAAAATTTGATTTGCCTCAAATCAAATGTCTTTGCGGTTCATGGTAACGAATCAGTTTTTCCTAAAATGGCAGCTGCAAAGTGAAAGTAAGAAGCCTGGAAACACAATATGACCCATAATGCCGTGCAGCCAGCCAATCAGCAGATAGCTATCCCCTGTGATGTCTTAGCCCTATAAAAGTCTCCTCTCGCACGGTCTCTGGCAATTCACTGTGAGCTAAGTATAGGGAGAGATGTGCATGCACTAGGGACAGTGTTACTCAAAACTGCTTTAAAAAAAGAATACTGGAGAGTTCAGGGGCAGTGCAGGGAGACTGTTCTGAGTTTGTAGGGAGACAGTAGGGATACTACAGGTTGAGTGTATTTGTGCATGACATTCTACTGCACCCATATTAAGAATGAATCCATTATTTTACTCAAACAGTGAGGGGGTGTAAACTGGTATAAAGGAAAAACAGCATAGTTGCCTATAGCAACCAATCAGATTCCAATTTTCATTTTGCCGAGCTCCTTTGGAAAAAGAAAGGTGGAATCTGATTGATAGCTATGGGCAATTAAGCCAGTTTTTCTTTACACCAGATTTGATAACTCTCTCGCAGTGTTCCAGTAAATACCACAGGTATTGCACCCACATTCAGAAATAATTAAGTTAGCAAAACAGGTATGTTGCGTCCATATTCCAGGATGATGTAATATTTCGCCCTGTTCAACTGTGCAGTGGAGCGAAATTTATCTTGACAAATGCATTCTGTTAGATGTTACATTATGTAGCATCAGTATTAGGGCTCATGCACACGAACGTGTGCTGGCCGCGCCCATGCTGCGGGCCGCATACAGCGGGTCCGCAATAAACGGGCACCGGTCGTGTGCAGCCCGCATTATGGATCGCGGACCCATTCACTTCAATGGGTCCGCGATCCGGGAGATGCGGAGCGGAGGCACGGATCGGAACACCGCGGAAGCACTACGGTGTGCTTCCGTGGTGTTTCTGGCCGTGCCTCCGCACCGCAAAAAAGTAGCGCAAGCACTACTTTTTTGCGGTGCGGACCCTCAGATGCGGATCGCGGACCCCATTCAAGTGAATGGGTCCACGATCCGCATGCGGTGGCCTCACGGTCAGTGCCCGTGCATTGTGGACCACAGTTTGCGGCCCGCAGCACGGGCAAGGCCGGCACACGTTCGTGTGCATGAGGCATTAGGCAGCGGTTAAATATTTTGCCCTGTTCAAATTAGCAGCGGAGGCAAATTTATCATAACAAATGCATTATATTAGCTGTTGCATTACATAGTGTCAGTATTAGGCCACAGTTAAATACTTGTATTTCATCCTGTTCAAATGAAAAAAAGGAGTCAAATGTATTATAGCAAATGTATTCTTTTAGCTGTTGCATTACATAGCGTCAATATTAGGCTACAGTTAAATATTTCACCCTGTTTAACTGTGCAATGGAGCAAAATTTATCATAGCAAATGCATTCTGTTAGGTGTTGCGTTACATAGCGGCAGTATTAGGCCACAGTTAAAGATCCAGTTATAAGCTTCTTAACTTCATGAATTTTTAATTCACGCTGGAGCTTTAAATACTGCGGCTGCAGGTGTATTATTTTGCCGTGTGTATTACGTTCGACAGCACCAATATTCAGAGCTAGTCCATTATTGTAATGATACAGTTAGTTAACTATTTCACCCTATACGAGTATGCAGTGGACCCAAATTCATCATCGTTTATATGATCTGTTAGCGAAAAAAATATTCTGCATTCATATTGCAATCCCTGATCCCTATGATGAATGGTATTGAATGGGTTACCTGCACCTGTAGGCATTACAGAGCATTACAGACCTACTATTGCTGAACACCACTTGTCCTTCAAAGATGTTGGACGCTGCCGACCTGGGGTCATTGTAGGTAATACGAAAAAATTTGTCTGCATCATTATTGCAATTATTAATGGTGGGAATTACAATGGTATTACCAGACAAATCGCTTAACCAACTGGACCCAAATTCATCATTCCTAGCTAATATGTTCTGTTAGCAACAATTTTACTGTGCATCACTCTGACAGCCACAACAAATTTTAAACAAATTCTACGTCATTGTGTAATGCAACAAAATTTTAACCCATGTGGATCCTTTCATAAGGTCCGGGATCCCTCCATACTATGAACCTAATGATATTTTGCTTTCAAAGTGTACTAGGGTTAAAACCAGATGGGCTGAACATGATGGATGGATCAATCATGGCTGCTGGTTTATTGCCATGAAGGAATGTAGCCTGAAAACTAGCTGCCATATAATATGGTGACTAGAGATGAGCGAGCATGCTTGGCCGAGCATGCTCGAGTGCCATTTTCACATATTTGCATACGCATTTTAAAATTGGTACGCTAATACATCCGCATATTTTAACCTGTACACTAATGCGTACGCATTTTAACAATTTGTATGTTATGCGTACGCATTTGTGTACAGATTAAAATATGCGTATGTATTAGCATACCAATTTTAAAATGCGTACGCAAATACGTGAAAATGGCACTCGAGCATGCTCGGCCGAGCATGCTGGCTCATCTCTAATGGTGACCTAACAAGGGCTGTTGGTGGCATGATGTAATGGCATCTAAAGGATTTAAAGTTTGCGGTGGTCATTACCATTGGTTGCGGATATTAGTGCCAGGTGTCTGCTCTTTAAAACAGCAGACATCCGGCGACCATGGTGCCCGCTGCATGTACCAGTGCCATTTTTAAATGTCCTGCCACTGATGTAAATATACTGTCAGTGGTTGGGAAAGGGTTTACCTCCAAGCCTTCACACTGAGAGGCCTATACTTGATTTATAGTGACAAATTAATTGGAAACAAATCAAAGTTTGGTGAATTGGCCGACTTTAATTTTTCTAAACTTCACTAATTTCTAATGACCTATATTGAGGATAGGCCATTAATAACTACATACCAGAAAACTCCAGCTCTTGGTCTGCATTGGTCTTCCTTTCCCAAGCACATGGATTTAAAAAAAGATGCACGATTTTCAGAAAAGCGAGAAGCAAACCACAGTTCTTAAAAACAAACAGGTGATAAAAACTGACAGGCTCATAGATCAAGCATATCATAATGGAGCAGTGACCGCTTTGCACAATACAGCCATACATCTTGTGCTAGCATGGTCAAAATTAGAACAGCTCAAAATTAGACAACTTTCCTGAATGCAATAATGATGCTTACTAGAGATGAGCGAGCATACTCGTCCGAGCTTGGTGCTCGTTCGAGTATTAGGGTACTCGTAAGTGCTCGCTGCTCGGACGAGTATCTCGCCATACTCGAGGAAATGGCAACTTCCGCATCGTGCTTTTTTGGCGCCTATAAACACAGCCAATCACAAGCCAGGAGACTCTACGGTACACCCAGCATCACGTGGGGCCCTTACATGTCGATAGCAGGGGTTGGCTGGCCTGATCAGGTGACCCTGGAATATACTAGTGACTGGCCGCGGTGCTCGGGTCAGATGCCGTCTGGATGTCGTTAGGGATAGAGCTGCTGCCTTTCAGGGAGAGTGTTAGGGCCTGCATTTAGTTCTCTGTTAGGCAGGAATCACCCACAAAGAACCCAACAGCCCTTCTAAGGGCTAGAAGACATTTTTTTTTGGTCTCCTGGCTTGGCTGGCTGGCTGGCACTAGTAGTGCAGCTATCGCCATATATAACCCCTTTTTTTTTTATGTTATATCTCAGTGATACAAATCCATTGCACACAGCAGTGTGGAACCATTCTGTGTGTCACAGTTCAGCACACTCGCTCCAATCCGTATATACTGTCCAGGTGACACTTTCTGTATGTCACAGAATACAACCAAGTCATTTGCTACCAATAACGTATACAGCTTGATCCTAAAAATCTCTGTGCGACATTTGTCTGGGTCGCAGTCTAAATAGCCACCGTTAACAGGGTGTCAGTCAGTTCTACGATAGTTTCTGCACGTCACGTTCCCAAAAAAACAAAATTAAAAAAGAAATTATTTTTTTTGTTGTTTTAGCTCAGTGATACAAATCCATTTTACTCAGCTGCGTGGAACCTTTCTGTGTGTCACAGTTCAGCACACTCGCTCCAATCCGTATATACTGTCCAGGTGACACTTTCTGTACGTCACAGAATACAACCAAGTCATTTGCTACCAATAACGTATACAGCTTGATCCTAAAAATCTCTGTGCGACATTTGTCTGGGTCGCAGTCTAAATAGCCACCGTTAACAGGGTGTCAGTCAGCTCTACCATAGTTTCTGCACGTCACGTTCCCAAAAAAACAAAATAAAAAAAATATATATAAAAACAAAATATATAAAAAAATTATTTTTTTTGTTGTTTTAGCTCAGTGATACAAATCCATTTTACTCAGCTGCGTGGAACCTTTCTGTGTGTCACAGTTCAGCACACTCGCTCCAATCCGTATATACTGTCCAGGTGACAATTTCTGTACGTCACAGAATACAACCAAGTCATTTGCTACCAATAACGTATACAACTTGATCCTAAAAATCTCTGTGCGACATTTGTCTGGGTCGCAGTCTAAATAGCCACCGTTAACAGGGTGTCAGTCAGTTCTACGATAGTTTCTGCACGTCACGTTCCAAAAAAAACAAAAATCCAAAACAAAATATACAAAAAAATTAGTTTTTTTGTTGTTTTAGCTCAGTGATACAAATCCATTTCACACAGCTGCGTGTAACCTTTCTGTGTGTCACAGTTCAGCACACTCGCTCCAATCCGTATATACTGTCCAGGTGACACTTTCTGTACGTCACAGAATACAACCAAGTCATTTGCTACCAATAACGTATTCAGCTTGATCCAAAAAATCTCTGTGCGACATTTGTCTGGGTCGCAGTCTAAATAGTCACCGTTAACAGGGTGTGAGTTAGGTCTCCAATAGTTCCAGCACGTCAAATTCCCAAAAAAAAACAAAATTTAAAAAAAAATATATAAAAAACAAAATATAAAAAAAAAAATAGTTTGTCTACAATGAGTTGTTTTAGCTCAGTAATAAAAATCCATTTTACTTAGCTGCGTGTAACTTTTCTGTGTGTCACAGTTCAGCACACTCACTCCAATCCGTATATACTGTCCAGGTGACACTTTCTGTACGTCACTTAATTCAACCAGACTGAACAAGTTTGTGGGTTTCAGTACACCAGGCCCATTTTTTTTTTTTTTTATATCATACACTTATATACAAAAAATGTTGAACCCCAGGGCTAAGGGTCAAGAACGAGGGCGTGAGTGTGGGCATTCAATTACTGCAGGGGGCAGAGGCCGTGGTCCTGGGCAGGGTGAGACAGTACCTGCTGATGAGGGAGCTGTGGAACGCCGCAGAGCTACACTCCCTAGCTTCATGTCTCAACTTACAGGGACACGTGGAAGAGGACTGTTGAAACCACAACAGTGTGAAGAGCTGATCTTGTGGATTGTGGACAATGCTTCAAGTAATTTGTCCACCAGTCAGTCTTCCACGCAGTCCACCCACGTTACCCAAGGGAGCACTCCTATGGCTCCTCCACCTCAACCTCCTATCCCCCAGTCTGCCCCCTCCCAGGAAAATTTGGAATGCGATCCGGCATACTCTCAGGAACTGTTTTCTGGACCCTTCCCAGAGTCACAAACCACTTCTCAGGTTGCTGCTGACCTCGTTCCCGATGCCCAAGTTTTCCAACTGTTGCAGTCTTTGGGTGATGATGATGATGATGATGATGACAATGTTGAGTTAGTGGAAGAAGTTTGTAAAGAGGTGTCAGACGATGAGGAGACACGGTTGTCAGACAGTGGTGAAGTTGTTGTTAGGGGAGGAATTCCGAGGGGGGAGCAGACTGAGGAATCGGAGGATGACGAGGTGACTGACCCAAGCTGGGTTGATATGCCGAGTGAAGACAGTGCTTCTGAGGCGGAGGCGAGTGCTGCACCAGAACAGGTTGTAAGAGGCAGTGGTGTGGCCAGAGGGAGAAACAGGGCCAGAGCTGGTGCATCAGCAGCAACTGTTTCACGTAGTGAAGCTTCCGTGGCGAGGCCTAGATGTTCGCAAGTCTGGAGGTTCTTTAAAGAAAGTGAGGATGACCGACAGACTGTGGTGTGCAACCTGTGCCACACCAGGATCAGCAGGGGTGCCACCACTACTAGCCTAACCACCACCAGCATGCGCAGGCATATGAGTGCTAAACACCCCACTCAATGGAACCAAGGCCGTTCACCACCTCCTGCGGGTCACACCACTGCTCCTTCACCTGTGTCACTCTCTGCCTCTGCTAGTCAACCCCCTGCGTCACTCGCTGCCTCTGCTAGTCAACCCCCTGCCCAGGACCCCGGCACGAGCGCCTCCCGCCGGAAAAACACACCTTCGCCTCCACGATCCTCCACAGTGTCCACCAACGTGTCCCAGTGCAGCGTTCAGCTGTCTTTACAGCAGACGCTGGAGCGCAAGAGGAAATACAGTTCCACCCACCCACATGCCCAAGCCCTCAACGTCCACATCTCCAAATTGCTTAGCCTGGAGATGCTGCCCTATAGGCTGGTAGAGACCGAAGTCTTTCGCAATCTCATGGCGGTGGCTGCCCCTCGGTATTCGGTCCCCAGCCGCCACTATTTTTCCCGATGTGCCGTCCCAGCCCTACACCAGCACGTGTCACAGAACATCATCCGTGCCCTGACCAATGCTGTTTCTGAGAAGGTCCACCTAACCACGGACACGTGGACAAGTGCTGCCGGGCAGGGACACTATATCTCACTGACGGCACATTGGGTTAACTTGGTGGAGGCTGGGACCGAGAATGACCCTGGGGCCCCTCATGTACTGCCCACACCGAGGATTGCGGGGCCTACCTCGGTCACGGTCTCTCAGACGTACTATGCCTCCTCCTCCTCCTCCGACCCCTCCTCCTCCTCCAACGAATTACCATCCGTGGGCACGGCGCCTTCAGTCGGTAGCTCTAGGCGCAGCAGCAGTGCCGTGGGTAAGCGCCAGCAGGCGGTGCTCAAACTGCTGAGCTTTGGTGACAAAAGGCACACCGCCCAAGAGCTGTTACAGGGCATAACGGCGCAGACAGATGTGTGGCTGGCACCGCTGAACCTCAAGCCAGGCATGGTTGTGTGTGACAACGGGCATAACCTGGTGGCGGCTCTGCAACTCGGCAGACAGAAACATGTGCCATGCCTGGTCCACGTGTTCAATCTAATAGTTCAGCGGTTCCTCAAGACATACCCCAATCTGTCTGATTTGCTCACCACGGTGCGCCACATCTGTGCGCATTTCCGCAAGTCCACCACAGATGCTGCCACTCTCAGGGCAGCGCAGCGCTGCCTACAACTGCCCGCTCACTGACTGTTGTGCGACGTGCCCACGAGATGGAATTCGACATTAAACATGTTATCCAGAGTTTACCAGCAGCGCAGAGCGATTGTAGACTGCCAGATGTCAACTTCCACCAGAACTGGTAGTCAGGTCAGTCAGATTCCTCAAGTCTACAATGAGGAGTGGACGTGGATGTCTGATATCTGCCAGGTGTTGAGCAACTTTGAGGAGTCAACACAGATGGTCAGCGGCGATGCGGCCATTATCAGCCTTGCCATCCCGCTGCTTTGCCTGTTGAAAAACTCACTGCTCAGCATCAAGTCGTATGCTTTGCACTTGTCACAAGAGACGGTGGAGGAAGATCTGTCGCTTGATAGCCAGACCACCCTCCGGTCTGTTTCTCAGCGCGTATCGGAGGAGGGGGATGAGGATGAGGAGGAAGAGGATGAGAATGTCGGCGAGACAGTAGAGGGTACCAGTGCTCAGTCCTTAACTCTTGAGCGTGTATGGGCTGAAGAGGAGGACTTGGAGGAGGAGGAAATGGAGAGTCAGGCCAGTGAGGAGAGGGAATTCTTGCGTGTTGGGACTCTGGCGCACATGGCAGACTTCATGTTAGGCTGCCTATCCCGTGACCCTCGCGTTAGAAGAATTTTTTCAAACACCGATTACTGGGTGTTCACGCTCCTGGACCCACGGTACAAGCAGAACCTTTCCACTCTCATCCCTGCAGAGGAAAGGAGTATTAGAGTCAATAGATATCAACAGGCCCTGGTGCACAAGCTGAAACAATTCTTCCCATCTGATGCCACTAGCGGCAGAGGGCATGGTTCTGTGGGCCAAGTAGCGGGGGAGAGGAGGCGAGCAGGCAGCTTGTCCAGCACTGGCAGGGGAACGCTCTCCAAGGCCTTTGCCACTTTTATGTCACCCCAGCAAGACACTGTCACCTGTCCCCAGTCTAGGTAGAGTAGGGGGGAGCTGTACAGAAAGATGGTGAGGGAGTACCTAGCTGACCATACCAACGTCCGTAGCGATCACTCTGCTCCATACAACTACTGGGTTTCAAAGCTGGACACGTGGCCTGAACTCGCGCTGTACGCCTTGGAGATGCTGGCCTGCCCTGCCGCTAGCGTGCTGTTTGAGCGGGTATTCAGTGCAGCTGGTGGCGTCATCACCGATAAGCATACATGCCTGTCAACTGACAGCGCTGACAGGCTGACGCTTATTAAAATGAACAAAGCCTGGATTTCACCGGAATTCAAATCTCCTCCGGGGGAAAGCAGCTAAAGATTTAAATAATTTATGTATCCGATTCCTCTTCTCTACTCCTCCTACTCCTCCTCCTCCTCCATATCGTCTTTGCCTAACGCTGACCCAAAAAACGCCATTTTTTAGAGGTCCAACTGGCACTCTTTTACCACAATTTTTAAGGAGGGCCCCCTACAGGCCCTCTATTCAAACAATTTTTCCAGAGGTCCACCTACAGGCCCTCTCTCCAAAATTTTTTTCTGGAGGTCCACCTACAGGCCCTCTCTTCAAACAATTTTTCAGAAGGGCCCCCTACCGGCCCTCTTTTCAAACAATTTTTCCAGAGGTCCACCTACAGGCCCTCTCTCCCAAAAATTTTTCTGGAGGTCCACCTACAGGCCCTCTCTTCAAACAATTTTTTAGGAGGGCCCCCTACAGGCCCTCTGTTCAAACAATTTTTCCAGAGGTCCACCTACAGGCCCTCTCTCCAAAAAATTTTTCCGGAGGTCCACCTACAGGCCCTCTCTTCAAACAATTTTTCCGGAGGTCCACCTACAGGCCCTCTGTCCAAACAATTTTTCCGGAGTTCCACCTACAGGCCCTCTCTCCAAACAATTTTTCCGGAGGTCCACCTACAGGCCCTCTCTCCAAGCAATTTTTCATGAGGTCCACCTACAGGCCCTCTCTCCAATTCCAGTTTCCAGTTTTATTTGCGCAAACTGCGTAAATTATTATTTTTGGGATAGGTGTGAAAAATTATATTACCTGCGTATCTATGTTGCCCAACATTGGATACGGTAGCAAGTGGAAGACCAAACACATGCTGCCAACAGGGTTCCGCAAATTCCTGGTCCACCCGCAAATTCCTGGTCCACAATGTCAAGGAGGTTGTGGTTCTGTTGATGAGCAACAAGTCCTTCTATACTGAAATCGCCGACAACGACCAAGAAGACCATTGTGGAGAGAGCGGCACAGCTTGCCATCAAAGTGACGAACCCCAATGCCAGACTGCGCAGGGAAGATAACGAATAAATATCTCTGTGGTTATTTTTGCTAAATAAAAGTTAAATAAACACCAAAAAAACTGATCTGTTCCTGTGCCTGATCCACCCAAGTTGAATCTGTCCCATCATGAGAAAGTCCCCCCAAGGAGTCCCCACTGTAACTTGCTTCCCATACAACTACCTCACCCCCCGACACCTGTGTCTCGCCATTGTCCACCACCTCCTCAGACAACACTGGTAAATCCACACTGTCAGCACACGGAAACAGCAAAAGGTCTTGCGAATTGGGGCAGAGAATGTTCTGGGCTAGCACATCAGGGAAGGGGTGACTATGGGGTTCCAGGGAGTACGTGACCACATGCAATATCCATTTAAAAGTCATGCCACACTTGATCGAGCTCATAATTGACAATTGTACCGGTTGATGCTAAATTCTTAAGTTGGGGTCCTGCGTCGTCATTCTAACTACATCCGGCTGTTGTCACCACCACACACGCTAGTCCAGGGGGCACTCCTCTGGCTCTTCCAGCTCAACCTCCTTCCCCCCAGCCTGCCCCCCCCACCTACAGGCCCTCTCTCCAAGCAATTTACGTCTTTGTCCTATCTTTCTCTCTCTCCAAACCATTTTTCCGGATAACTGCCATATACGGTTTTAAACTGAGTAGTATACATACCACACTTGATCAATCTCATAATTTACGACTGTACCGGTTGATGCTAAATTTTTAAGTTGGGGTCCTGCGTCGTCATTCTAAATACATCAGGCTGTTATCACCACCACACACGCTAGCCCAGGGGGCACTCCTCTGGCTCTTCCAGCAAAACCTCCTTCCCCCCACCTACAGGCCCTCTCTCCAAACAATTTACCCGGATAGGGGACGTATTAGATATTGTACTGATGTTTTTTGTTTTTCTTCTTTTAATTGCCTCCTGACCTGTGATAGGCAGAGCATGGACACGTCCCCTTAGCTGCAGTGGGAAAGATACTCCCCTGGCCAGAGCAAGCTCTTTTTCCGTTTTCCGTGGTCGAAAAATCCATTAAATATAGGGTCCCAAGATAGGGGACGTATACGGTATTAAACTGAGAAGAATTGATACCATACCGGTTGATGCTACAGTTTTTCAAAATCCATTCCGGCTGTTGTCACCACCACACACGTTAGACCAGGGGGCACTCCTCTGGCTCTTCCAGTGAAACCTCCTTCCCCTCCACCTACAGGCTTTCTCTCCAAACAATTTACCCAGGTAGGGGACGTATTAGATATTGTACTGATTTTTTTTGGTTCTTCTTTTAATTGCCTACTGCGATAGACAGGAATCGAACCTGGGTCAACTGCTTGGGAAGCAGCTATGCTCACCACTTTACCACCAACAGCCACAGCAACTGATAAGAACAGATACTAAACTTGATGTCAGCTGCAGTGCCAGCATGAGCAGTGGCGGTGATGGACCTTCTTTGCACCTATTTGGGTGCTTCCCTAACATGTGATGGGTATTTGCCTCGCCTTTCTTGGTCTGGGTGAGCACAATTGCCATGAGGGTAACCACCAGGCTGTTGCCTAAGAATTTGGGGTAATGGTGGGATTAAGCAGCCTCAGAGGCATCCATGTATGCTGCCCCTGCTGTTTCCTGTCCATTTCCATGGTGTTTCCATCATTTTCTGAGGTTTCCAGGTTTTCACCCGAATAACGAGCACCCGAGCATTTTAGTGCTCGCTCATCTCTAATGCTTACACAAACAGAAATAAGTATGCTAGTAATAACATCACTTGCGTTCTATTTCATATTTGTAAGACAGTAGAAGGATTATTGTTTAACAGTCTATCTAAAATATGATGCTCTTGAGAAGACAATAAACTCCCTTTTAAAAAGTATCAGTGCTGCAGCCTCTTTTTTAATGCATTGATTCCTACTTAATTAGCTGATGTGGCTAGCCATGGCAGGCTGGTAGCCGCGCGATGGCTCCAGACTTTCCCTGCCTAAATTGTGTTGCCCTAATATCAGCTTTTAAACAAGGCTTTGGCACTGCAATTAAAAGCTTCCCCGAACAAAGCTCGAGTCATGACCCCAATGCAAGTCAATGGGGACGGATCCGTTTGGTGTTACACTCTAGTAAACAGATCCGTCCCCATTGACTTGCATTGGGGTCATGACGGATCCGTCCTTACCTTTCCCTGCAGCTCCCTCCTCCCGTCCAGCAGGTGGCGCTGTGGTTAAAAATTACCACTCTGCGCGCCGTCTTCCTGCTGGAGCACATCGGGAGCTGCCAGGGAAGGTAAGTATGTCTCTGTGTCTGTGTGTTTTTTTAAATTTGGGGCACTCTATCGAGACTTCAATTATGCTCGGGTGCTCGGCCGAGCACTCGAGCACCCCTGAGTGTTCAGCCAGAGCACCCGAGCATACGAGCATCTTAGTGCTCGATCATCACTATGCATTACCAAAAAAGAGGCTGCAGTACTGATACTTTTTAAAAAGGAGTTTATTGAAAATATAGAACAACATTGATTTTAAGTCACCAATAAAAGTTATGTCTTATCAATACATAAGACACACCTGAAAGTAAGGCTACCACTAGTCAAATGACTATATGTAAATTGCAATGAATTTAAAGAGCCTCAATGTGTGTCTGGATCTTGTATGTAATAGTGGAGCACTGTTAGGTTCAGACATAAACTTTATCTGGCCAGTTGGTAACTTTTGGTAATGGGTGTCTGAGCGATAATCCCTCACCCTGCAGTTGTGTCTGTCATGTAATAGTTTGCCATTCCTGCTGCAGTCTTGTCTCTCAAGTGTTTCCTTGAGGTAGGATTAAATTGGTCTCTTTGGAGAATCTTTCCAAGGAGCAGGAGCTCTGCAGTGTGCAGGGGCGTCGCCAGGTCAAAACATTCGGGGCTTGAGCCCCGGATGTTTTGACCAGGGCCCCGAATGTTATGGCTGCTGGCAATACAGTTAAATAACTGTGGCCGCTTGCTCCTAGAAGAACATAGGGTTGTTCTGCCCGCTCATCCATGAAAGCTATGAGTCGGGCTCACTCCTGAGCGCAGGCTGGGGACCGCAGGGCTGCAACATTACACGTCAGCAGGCACGCTGAGCCAATGAGCAGCTGGCTCTACACACGTGCCTGCTGACGTTGATTGATGCTGCCCAGAGGTCCGCGCTCAGGAGGAAGCCGAGGTCAGGAAGAGGAGACTTGTGCCTGCTATCAACGGAGCCCCCCTCCCTTCCTCAGTGCCTCCTGACTGCATCAATCCTGCAGACTCCAAGAAGGAAGGTAAATGCCTAATATGTGTTTGTTGTGTGTGTGTATATATATATATATATATATATATATATGTATGTATATATATATATATATATATATATATATATATATATATATATATATGTGTCTATATTTATCCATGCATGTGTGTATATGTCTATATGTATCTGTATGCAGGTGGGTATATATGAGTCTATATCTATCTATCTATCTATCTATCTATCTATCTATCTATCTATCTATCTATCTATCTATCCGTGTGTAAATGTATCTGTATGCATGTGTGTATAGATGTGTCTATATATATGTATGTATGCATGTGTGTATATGTGTCTATCTATGTATTTGTGCGTGTGTGTGTATATGTATGCATGTGTGTATATGTGTCTACATATCTATGTATGCATATGTGTATATGTGTGTCTATATCTATCTATCTATGTATGCATGTGTGTATATATGTGTCCTCCGGCAGTGGGAAGTCAGGTATTTTTCTTTTTATACCTTGTCCATAGTGGGGGCTTTGTGAATGCTATGGGCACTAAATGCTGGCATTATACCTGCTGGAGGCACTGATTGGGTCGGAGTGTTAACTACAAGGGGTCTCTGCAAGTACTTATTAGTACTGGGGCACTGCAGAAGGGCATTATTCCTATAAAGGCACCACAGGAAGGCCTTATTATTGCTGGGGCACTACAGGAGGGTATTATGCCTATTGGCGGCACCACAGGAGGGCATTAAACTACTGGGGCACTACAGGGGAGCACAATAACTACAGGAGCACTATAGGGGGCATTAGACAGTAACCACTGGGGGTCTTATAGGGGACATTATAACTACTGGGGAGACTATAATAGTGGATAAGTACTACAAGGGGGCCTTATTAATATCATGGAGAGCCTTATTGGGAGCACTATGGTGGCCATTATTATTGGACACAATATGGAGGGCACTATAATAGGGGCACTCTTGGGGAGCAGTATCATTATTGGGGGCATTGTAAGGGTCAGTATTACTAATAAGGGCACTCTGGGAGAGAATTATTGCTATTAGTAGGACGTTTATATTACTATAGGTGGACTAATCTGTATGGCAGTATAATTTCTGTGGTACAGGGACATTGGGCAGTACAGTGGGCACAGTATTCTGGGCAGCACCAGAATAACTAGAAAAGTGAGGAACCTAAAATGTCTGTTTGGTAAACTCTGCAGAAACTAGACGCGGCTGAAAGAAGTTGTCTGGCCCAAATGGAGAAGATGAGGAAAGAAAACATCTACATCATGGGAGACATCACCACTGGATGTGAGAGGTATGTGGTGCTGTATAGTGCTGCATGTTTGGTAGTGTACATGCAGCAAGTAAAATATGCCTTAGTCCTAGGGTGAGCTTGTGTGTGTGTGTTTAGGGCGGATACTTTGAGGATATGGCATTTATGTATTGGGGCTTGGGCCCCGGATCTTTTAAAACCCTAGAAACGCCCCTGGCAGTGTGCATCCTTTAAGTTCAAAGACTACAAAGGAACTCCACTTTGTAGGAGGATGCAGGGCCAGTCCACTCCTTTTCTTCTGGAATGCACGGTCAATGCATAAATTTACAATACATTACATTGAAAAATTGCAGAAACCCTCAGGTCTGGTGTACTGCAATAGGAC
Organism: Rhinella marina; assembly: GCA_900303285.1. Classification (NCBI taxonomy): domain Eukaryota; kingdom Metazoa; phylum Chordata; class Amphibia; order Anura; family Bufonidae; genus Rhinella; species Rhinella marina. Next base: position 33,266 of record ONZH01030070.1, read on the forward strand.
CGACTCTTTGACATCAAAAACCAAGATGGGCAGGAATTTAAATGAATGAAATAAAGGGTATACAGAATCATTTCTCCCTCAAAAATGTATATTAATCCTCTCAGCTCCTTCTGCTTTATAATATGAGCTCAGACACCATGTTCCACATCACAGGTTCCCTTAGGTGAGAAAGTATTTTCCATTGCATATATGTTCATAATTATTTAACACTAGCAGAAAGACCCGGCTTCGCCTGGGTATATTTCATCTATTTCATTTAATGTTTCTGTGTGTCGTTGCAGAGAGAAAGTCATCCTCCCTCCCATCCCTGCAGCTGACAGATGTTGATTTTTACCTTCAATTGTTCAATCTCCATTGGCTGCGGAGTGGGAGGGGTCATGGCCTGACTGAGTCGGGGGCGTGACATTGAAAGACCTAGGGCAGGGTTTTAAGTCCTTCTTTTGATGGTGGCCAGAATTACAGGTCGATGCCATGGTAATTTATGAGGACACGCCATGGGTAACAGTGGAAGAAAACATTGCTTTGCACGGGTATATTTAATCTATTTCATTTAATGTTTCTGTATGTTGTTGCAGAAAGAAATCCAACCTCCCTCCCGCCCCTGCAGCTGACAGAAGTTGATTTTTACCTTCATTTTTTCAATCCCCGTTGGCTGCGGAGTGGGAGGGGGCGTGGCCTGACAGAGTCGGAGCGTGGTTTCGCGAGATCTGGGGCGGGGGTCAGAGTGGCATGAATTACAGGTCGATGACATGGTAATTTATGGGACCCGCAATGGGTAGCAGTGGAAAAAAAACATCTTTTATTAGTACTGAATGGTCGTAGTCTAAAATTAGTCAATTTCATCTACGATTTTTGTGTGTCATTGCAGAGAGAAATTCACCCTCCCACCCCTGCAGCTGATTTTTTTCAATCCCCGTTGCCTACGGAGTGGGAGGGGGCATGGCCTGGCAGAGTTGGGGGTGTGGATTATCAAGATGCTTCGAACGGTTGTAGTCTGAAATTAGTCTATTTCATCTAAAATTTTGTGTGTCATTGCAGAGAGAAATTCACCCTCCCACCCCTGCAGCAAACAGAAGTTTATTTTTCCCTTCATTTTTTCAATCCCTGTTGGCTGCGGAGTAGGAGGGGGCGTGACCTGACAGAGTTGGGGGCGTGGCTTAACAAAGCGCTTCGCATAGGTGATTTAATCTATTTCATTTAATGTTTCTGTGTGTCGTTGCAGAAAGAAAGTCAACCTCCCACCCATCCCTGCAGCTGACAGAAGTTGATTTTTACCTTTATTTTTTTCAATCCCTGTTGGCTGCGGAGTGGGAGGGGGCGTGGCCTTACAGAGTTGGGGGTGTGGCTTAGTGAGACCTGGGGCGGGGGTTTTAAGTACTTCTTTTAGGGTGGCCTGAATTAACCCCTTGGCGACAATTGACGTACCGGTACGTCATGGGCGCGATGTACTTCGCGCAACAGGGCCGTACCGGTACGTCATGCATGTTAACCCCCGCTGCTCAGTGCAGCGGGGTTAACATGCTTTGATGGCGGCTGTTAGACACAGCCAGCCATCCATAGTGAAGGCCTCGGGGGGGTGCCGGCATAATGGCGATCGCTGTGAATGGCTGGTCTATTCAGACCAGCCATTCACAGCAGTGCTCCGTGTACTCGGCGGGGATAGCGCTATTCTAGCGAATC